>BGPR01009506.1:24779-57201 GCA_013235015.1 Araneus ventricosus
GCGCTCGGCCCCACTTTTTGTGAAGAAATTTAAATTTTTACTTCTTTTTAGGTACCTAAAACTTGGAATTATAAAGAAACAACAGTGTCCGGGAAAGCTAGCTAATTTTTTAAATAAATCTTTAAATTTTGTTGTTTATCCCCCATACTCCGGGGTACGTTTCGATGTCTGTAAATTTTATGCCCCTCCCACTTTTTGCCACCGAATGGCCGCCATTGGTTTAAGCCATTAATGCCTATCTTCTCTTTTTAGGAACGCTTCTAAAATTGCACCATAAAATGATAGGAATTATTTTTTTTCAATATAAATTTTACAAAAAAGTAATTTTAGGAATTCGTTTCTTTTATATTTAATCGAATGCAGCGTTCGGTTGATAAAGTAGCCTTTTTATTTCAAGTCGGACTCGAAAGTAGATGATTTTTTTTTAATTTGAAGAAGAAAAGGAGAAGTTTTTTCAGTAATTTATGAATTAATTTATTTGCATTTTACAAATATATAAATAAAAGCAATTGTAAGAAACTGTTTCCTTTTTGGAATTTCACATAATTTTAGATTGTTTTGTTTGGCATTAATAGGACTTTGTCTATATGAGTATGTTAGTCTTAGGAGGAAAGTAAAACATGAATATTTCAGGTATATTTTTTTTAGTAATTTTCGAGTTGATTTTAAGACATTTAATATTAGTACACAAAATATTATTGAAAAAATGCAACTTGGGCACTAATGGGTTAAGTGTGTCACATTTCTGTGTGAAATTATTATTTAGTTTGTTTATCTACAAAACATAATTGTATTTGGAAGTTTCTTATAAATCTATACGTTTTTAAAATCATCTAATTATATTCTGTTTTGTATAAAACACATAAAGTTATATAAAACACACAAAGTTGATAGGATGTCTGTAGTTTTGTGTCTTTTGATAAAGTTAGAAGAAGAAACAATTTTTCAACAATTATTGTGAAAAGATAAAAAAAAATGTTCTTTTCAAATAAATTGTTATAACCATATATAAAAATTTTCGAAATAACTTTTAATGCAAAGTCTTTTCTTCACTGAGAAATTATTTTTGAAGAAAATTTCTCAAAATTCGATGAAGCATTACAGTTCCATTATTTCGCTATATTTGCTCTTTTTGGTATTAAGGTTTTTAAAAGGCATTTTAAACAGCATAAATTCCTGGTTCTGATACCAGGAATTAACAAAACCGGAAAATGTATTGCCTTACTGACATCATCAAAATATTAGATAATTCTATTCAAAATATCGTTTGATTCTTTTTTTTTTTTATCAGAGATAAACTTACTCCTTTTGTTTATAAAATGCATTATGCATTATTTAAAAATGCTTTTATTGAAAACATCCAAATATCTTTTAATTCCCTTCAAAATATCGTTTGATTCTTTTTTTCAGATGCATAAACCTATTCCTGTTGTTTTCTGCATTTCATAATGCAGCATTTCAGCCATCGGATCTGAAATTCTATTTTTGGATATTAAATGTTCGGTTTCTATGGAAACAAAGCGTTTTGATCTTAAATTCAGTGAGTTTAAAAATTGAAAACAATGAATGAGGCATTCAATATCTAAAAATGCACCTTCTTTCTCTCCTTTTAAAGTCTGTTCTGATAATATTTAATGAAAATTTCACTCAGATATAAATGAGAACTTTAATTATTTCTTTCATGTTAGTATTTTTGAAAATTTTTCTATGGATAACATTTTGAAGTTGCCAGTAAATATTTATGCATGGATTAGCCAAAGGCAACTTTATGTCATACACATGAGCTAAAATTTAAAATAAATTACAAGTAAAATTAATTGCTTATAAATTTATTGATTTAATTTCTAGTTAAAGGTAGGGAAAACTTTGGAATTGTTAAATATAACAACAAAACCAATTTCTATATATAAAATAAACTATTTTATTTGAATACAAAAGTTTTAAATATTTTTCTACTTGTTATTCTCTTTTAAAGTTGAAAAAAGCAACGAAAATTTTTTAATCTGATAAATTTTCTTACCACCGCGAAGCGTTCAAATACTAAGAATATAAAATAAGTAACAGTAAGTAAGTAAGTGAATAAATTAAGGATTCATAGATAGTGTTTTTAATTTTATACATTAGTTTGTCATGGAATTGAAATATTTTCAATGCAGATGAACACAATGAGTTGTTTCTTTATTAATTTTGTCGAACTTGATAGAAACTCATTATATAACGAGTTTAGTGAAATCAAGATATTTTGACCCAAATCTTATTTGGAGTCTTGATCCACAGATTTAAAACATCTGCATTAAATTGACTGGATTCATATATATATGATTCTTCTTTGTCAGCTAGGCCACCAAAAATACTGACGAGATAAATAAAAAAATACACTAGAGTATTAGTCGTTTCTACTAAAAAAGTAAATTCAGAATTCGGAGAAATATTTCGAAAAAACTTCATTTAACAGAATAAAATTATTTGCATCTAAAAGAATTTCTTTTTATGAAAGAAGTTTCTAATCCAATAGAAGATAATGTTTTCTAACAGCATGAAGTATCTTAAAAAGTTAACGCAATGCCCATTATCAGTATAGGTTTCCTTCAAGAAAATTAGTTATCTTTTATTTATCTCGTATTTTAATTTTATCAATGTTAATGCTGTAAGAATTATTTCTTCTTTTAAATTGACATTTAATAAATTTGATACCAATAACTCGTGCTATATATTGAAAGTTCACTTTTGCCATTTGTAGATTTGAGATTGCATAAGACATGTTCCTCTTCAGTCATTAACAGGTAGTAACTGAGATGTCGGCTATATTTTTTGATGTCAGAAAAAAAAGATTAATTTAGACTAAATTGAAATTAGAACTGAATTTAAGACGCAGTTTTATTTTTTACTTATTTCTAGCACTAAATATCTTTTTAAAGTCCATTATAAATTAACCAGCATCAAGTCTTATTTTAAAAACACCTGCTACGAAAAGAAAAAAATATATAGGTTCATTTTGTCTGATTCTTGAATCAAAGACCTTCATCCTTTTCTTTAAGATTTTATCAGCTGCAAGTGCTCTTTGAAGGGTTGAAATTGCAATTTAGTTACTTTTTCTTACAAATCTGAAGTATTTTCTCGTTGTTGCAAAACAGAATACTTGATAAACAGTTAGCAGAAGTTAGTCGTTGGTGTCTACAAAAATGCATGGATATCAAATCACGAACTGTTCTGTTTTTAAACGCTTTTAGTAAGTTCGAAATGTTTTATGTTTGTATGGTTGGAATTTTGTGATCGATTTTTCACTCACTTCTTAATGCACTAGAGATATGAAAATTTGTATATTTATTGGGTCTTGATGGAAATGCAATATTTTAAGAATTTTAGAGCTCTCAATTATCAATTTTTTAAAAAAATCCGCAAAGCTACGTTTGCACTCGGTAGGTTTTAGAGGTGCCATCTATAGTATTTTTTGAGAACTGAAATACTTTATACAGTAATTTAGATGTTTGAATAAAAATAAAAATACATATATCCTATTACAGATCATTTTAAGGAAATTATTGCTGGAATTAGTTGAAGAAAAATGGATTTAAGTTCGAAATATTTTTTGTAAGGTTAGAATTTTGTGATCGATTTTTCACTAACTTCTTAATGCACTAGAGTTCTGAAATTTTGCATGTTCATTGGGTCTTGATGACAGTGCAATATTTCAGTAATTTTAGAGCGCTTTTCAATAAAATAATTGTTGGGGTTAGTTCATGAAAAATTGATTCTAAAATCCCAAAATATTTATAATGATGAATTATGACATAAATTAAAGACTAAAAACTAGAAAATAATAAATATAAAAAAATAATAATAAAACCGCTTTTACTAATGTATTAAAAAAGAAAAAAAATTTTTCACTAAAATCTGGAGGTTAAAACAAAAATCGTAAAAGCGTGAGGCACTGTAAACAATAGGAGAAAGATATAAAACTAGCGCCTCACGCTTTTACTATTTTTGAGATTTTTGAGAGAAAAAGTTTTATCTTTTAATACATTGGTAAAAGCGTTTTTAAAATTTTTTTTTGTATTTATTATTAAGCTAACGGTTCGTCAAAGGGCTTGCCAACGACTGAGAAAAAATCGAGATCTACTTTTCTTTATAATTTGTTTAATTTAGAATAATTTCATCTAATGTGAAATGCATTAGAAAGTAAGTCTGACAAAGTTAATAAAAATAATACATTTAAAAAGGCAATATGAAATTTTTATTTCTGTAAGTCTCTTTTAACTAACTCATCGTATAATTCTAAATTTTTATGATTATTTTCAAATCTTATTTATGATTATTTTTTATACTAGTTCTCAAATGATAATTAGACGGAGAGACCGATTGTTAGTCAACGCCACATCATGGATTTTAATTCGTGATGGATTCGTAAAATTATCCGCTAGAACAACTTTAAACATCCGCTAGTCGCAATATCTAATTCATGCGCACGCAATTTGCACCTATTAGCTGTTCTTAACGCATTACAATTTCAATTTTCTTGCAGAATATTGCATATAATTCTAAATTATTATGATTATTTATATTTCTTATTCAGGATTATTTTTTATACTGGATTATGAATGATAACTTGACTGACAGACCGATTTCAATTAGGTGGTCAACACTGAATCATGGATTTCAATTCTTGATGTGTTCTTAAAATTATCAGACAGAGCAACTTTATTCCTAACTTAAACATCCGCTAGTCGCAGTATCTAACTGATGCGCACGCAGTCTGAACCTATTAGCTGTGTTTTGCTCATTACAATTTGAATTGTTCTTGCCGAATAATCATTTACGTTCTCATTAGAGCTAATTATTATAGTCTTAGAAGAAAAATTATCAAAAAAGAATGATCACATCATAGAATAGATTTAAACCCGCGAGGTATATTGCGACCATTTAAGGATAAAAATGATTACGACAAATGGAAGGTTAATTGCCAAGAAAAATTCATGTCGGCACATAAGAATTACAATTTCCTTCTGGCAGTCTCAATTTTTATTTTCCTTAATTTCGTAGTTATTGCGCACGAATTAATAAGAAAATGTAAGACAGAATAATTATATTAGTGTGAAGAAAGGAATAGTTTGCAGGTGAATGACACAAAACACATCTTAATTATCATGCATATATGCAATGTTCGAATTAATGATAAATATTTTTTTATAACTTTTTATTTTATAACATCTCAAAGATGAAATAGATAAAAATTCAAAATTGTATTGATTGAAACCGAAATAGGAAACAATGAATTCTGTGAGTTCAAGAATTAAAAGCCTTCCTTAAAAATAGGAAAATATAAGTTATAAACAAAAATATTCGCAGGAAAAGGTAGATGATGAGTTATTTTTTAAGATTTCTGTTTTAGCATGAATTGTTTAATTTTTTACTTAAATTCTAAAAATACTTTTATTTTTAAATTTCTTTTGAAATAGAACAAACGAGTTATAAAGATCATTGAATAAATGCAAATGAATATTCGTGTTTGAAAATGATCATCCAATCGTAGCGAGAAACTTCTTTTATCATCAATTATTCAGTTCTAAACAAAAATATTTGCAGGAAAAGGTAGATGATGAGTTATTTTTTAATATTTCTGTTTTAGCTTGAATTATTTATTTTTTAATTTAATTCTAAAAAAACTTTTATTTTTAAATTTCTTTTGAAATAGAACAAACGAGTTTTAAAGATCATTGAATAAATGCAAATGAATATTCGTGTTTGAAAATTATCATCCAATCGTAGCGAGAAACTTCTTTTATAATCAATTATTCAGTTCTAAACAAAAATATTTGCAGGAGAAGGTAGATGATGAGTTATTTTTTAATATTTTTGTTTTAGCATGAATTATTTTTTTTTACTTTAATTCTAAAAATACTCTCACTTTTAAATTTCTTTTGAAATAGAACAAAATAGTTTTAAAAATCAATAAATAAATGCATATGAATATTCGTGTTTGAAAATGATCATCCAATCGTAGCGAGAAACTTCTTTTATAATCAATTATTCATTTCAAAAACTTAGATAATATTGATCGAGTATACTGATGGAAATTTAAGGACATAATTAATAAAAGAATTTGATGTTCTATTAGAAAAGTTTTAAAATAAGCATCACACGACATATGTAATTTATTGTTTTCACAATGAATATTAAAGTGATAAACAATTGTTTTCTTCTATTCTAACACGTAACATTATTTTTACATAAATTTATGAAAATACCCCGTAATTTAGTCTCAAATATAGTTATGATTTATTTGTATTAAAAATATTTCAAACCAAAGCGTTGGCTTACTCGTAAAAAAGGTTGAAAATCCTAAATTAAGAATTCAATGGAAAATTTCTAACCTGTAATTCAAATATAAAAGTACCCGAAAATGATATTATGATTATAAAAAAGCAAGTAGTTATTTAAACATTGCGTGCTTTCGGAATGAAATGCGAAATCAGTGATAAGAGGAAATAGGGAAATGACTGAAAGGAAAAAGATCACGAAATTCTAATTTGAATTTGCTTGCAGGAAATTACAAGTATGCGTAGGTGTGAAAACTTTATTTTACGAAAAGTAATCAAATTAAGAGATATTTTTAGCACAACTTCTAAGAATATTTTATGCTTAAAATTACTCGTCTCGTAAAAAATAACTTCATTGTTGAGCATTTTTTTTGCCTTAGATATGAAAAATATAAATTATCTATCTCATAAAACAGCTTTTTTTGTGTTTTTTAATTAAAGCAGGGTTTTTCAGTTTTTTAAAAAAAGAAATATGTGAGCTATTTCATTCCTTTATTGGTATCCAAATTAAATTTAGGATCGTTTTCTTACTGTGTTACCCACAGGTGAGCTTCTTATCATTTTTATTAAACATTCTGTTTTTGACATTGGTAATTAATTTGGGACATTCTAAGTTTTTAATCGCAAAACAAGTAAATGACTGTGAATTAAAAACCGAGTTAAATTTAGCGTCATTTTCATACTCTGTTAACTATAAGCAATCTTTTAATTATTTTCAATTAATAAGGCAGAAAATAAATTTTTTTTGTTAATTTTCGAAAGGGAAATTTATAAAAACCGCTGACGCAAATCTCATAAAACTTGAAGTACGTTTAATTGATAAAGTTTAATTTTCTTGATGATATTCAGTAAAATTTCATACTTAAATCAGCGGAAATGTTGAAAATATGTTTTTAATTAAAGTGAAGTACAAATATATGCGCCATTACAATATATTTAATCGTATCTTCAATAACAACAGAGAATAAAAATCTCATGGTTCCGCTTTGTCGAAATTAGTTATTACAGAAATGTCTTCTTTACGGTAATTACAGTTTAAATTAAAAATAATCTTCAGAATTTGATAAATTAAGCTTTAAGTTCACTAATTAAACAGTGCCTCTTCTAGAAATGTAACTAGTTACTTTTTATTCATAATAATTTATTGCGTGCATATTTTTAAGTTAAACGTTTTGAGTAAAATTTTATAATTATTTGAATCAACTAAAACGCTGTTCCGATAAATAACTGTATTTAGTTGTTAGAAAACTGATGTTATCTTTTATTTGTTTTAATTTTGGAGAAATTGTTATTAGTTACATTTAAATAATTCCATGAATTGATTATTCAACTCATATGTCATAGAAAATACTTTTATCGCAAAACTAATATAAAACAAAATAAAGCTTTTGCTACTGTTTTATACAAATAGATTATTTTAGAAATTTGATTATGTGTTGAGCTTGTTACCTACACTTTTCATAGCACACTAACCCTAAATTATATAATACCCTAAATATCCGGTTAACTAAGTCTAGTTCACTTATATTAACGTCCCGTTTTGACGCAACACGAGACTGTTTTGGAATGGACCTCGTAATTTTGAACCACGGCCAGATGATGAGGACGACATCTGAGCTGGCACCTCCCTGTCCAAACTTCCTTATCACACCAGCTAGTCGGGATAACTACAGATTTTGATTTGATAATATATAAATCACGATTAAGAGTCAATCTTTTCCCAAAAAATATGAAATATTTTCTTCATTCTCCACGGAAAGATTTTTAATTTTGTTCAATTAATTTTGCAGAAAAGAATTTTCAAAAGAACTTTTCTACATATTTAGTAATATCATTTATTTTATTGTTCTGTTCTATTCCACATCAGTTACATAACTTAATTATTCGCATAAATTATAATGATAAACATGAGAGGTATATGCTGTTGTTAAAGGATTCTTTGAGCTGGTGTATCAAAAAATTATAACAATCTAGCTATTAAGTCTAAAGTTAAGTTAAAATTAAGCCTAAAATCTAAAGTTAAAATACAGGGTAGACGTAAATTATTGGACCCATTTCAAAAATTAATAATAATAAAAAATAATAATGTTACAACTACGGTTTTTTAAAAATGAGAGCGCATTCTGAAAAGTTTTTTTCAGATAGGTAATGGTCACAGCGGTCTAGGTCGTCGTAAATTATTGGACCATTTTTGAGAGCCATTTTCTGCAAAACTATTAAAGCTAGAATGAAAATAAAAGCATGTATTTGTAAAGAACTCTACGTTCTTTAATTTTTTAAATCAATTGTAATTCGAAAACTGAATAGTTTTCAAGATATTCAGTCACTAGAAACGGAAACCAGAAAACGCGTATCGGCTTCTGCTGATCAGTAGCCATTAAGTATGGAAATCTTTCGCTGTAGCAAATTTAGAAAGCCGTAATGGTACGCCACCTATTTGAAGAAAACTTTTTTTATTTGCTCAGGCATTTAAGAAATGGGTTCAATAATTTATGACCGCTCTGTATAGTCTTTATCTTCTGTCTGTTGTTTCGTACAAATCTTTTCACTTTCTAGAAATATGATTATATATACTATGTAGTAATTTAAATTTATTTTTAAATTTGCTTTATTTACTAATTTAACTGATTTGATTATCTTTATGATGTAGTAATATTACCTATACTTCTCATGGCATATTAGCTGTAAATTCTTTTGCTTTGGGCAAATAAGGATTATGACATGAAAATATCACTGTAGAGGGACGAGACTCATGTTTATATGGAATGCCGCTGTTGAAGAATTAATTCAATTTCAGGATCCATTTTTATTAGATGGCTAATTCCACGACACAGTACATTAAAAAATACAAGACGCAAGACAGAGAACAACAACACAACACAAGTACACAGAAGAAGAAGAGAGAGAGGCATCATGGGAAAAACCCGGATGGCTCTAGTAGCGCCACCTACCATAAAAAGGAGAAGGCAGTGAATTGTAACCGCTATATCACGATTTAAAATTTCTTAGAAAATACAAGAGTTCCTTCATTCTTATAAGTTTTAACATTTTCATTTTGCTAAATTTATGTTGTTATCAGTAGTCATAGAATTTTAAGATATAAGAGAATAGAATTTTAATATATAATTTATTTTATGGTTCTGATTATATTAAATATAAATGAATTAAATATATTAAATTCTAAAAGTAAAATTTCTATTTTAGGGTAATTATATAACTTTATTAGTCACATTAATAATTATAATTGAAAATGGAGGCCTAATTTTCATAAAATAAATAATGATACTTTTAATAAGTAGCTACTAAGTTACACATGATACAAAGTCATATCTTATACCACAATGCTATTATTATTCAAAGATTCCCCGAGGAAATCTTATTCGGTTAAATGACTTGCTTTAACGTCTACCATAGGCTATAAAATCGACATTAAGTCTCCAAGAATGATTTAGGTTAGTGCTATCTCTGATGACCAAGAGTAGTTTCAAGGGCTTCCAGATGACTGGCTATAAAAGACCCTATTGAATTCATAGAACAAGAGGAGAATGTGGGGCACCAGATCTGGTAATAAATACCCTATTTTTTACCATCTTACACACAAATAGGGTATGACCCAGCAGATTTATTTGGTCACAGAATAAAATTTTAAAAAGTAGTTAATTTAAAGCACAAAAACTATAAACAGTATTTTAAAAGAATAGCGAATTTAGTATTGATGGCTTTGGTACTCCGAAATTTAAACTTTTTGTAGTAACATGAAAGTTGCTCAAAACTGTTTACTTATTTGCCTTATATTTAATAAATGAAATGAAATTATTTCACATGTTTGTAGTTAGAATAGAATAATTAGAATTTTTACTATAATGTTTTTTCTGGTTTAAAGAAATATAGAAATAATTTTTTCCATGTTTCAATTTCCAAATATTTCCCCGGATCTTGTTGAAATTAATCGGATGATTCCTCATAAGACGATGAATTTTACATAACGATTGAGAATGGTACGATAACAAACGATCTCAAACTATTTTTAAGCAACATCATGCATTCTTAGTGTAAGAACCTTATTTTTATACCAGCGTTGAATATGGATGCCGATTTCTCAAACCAGTTGTTTTGATTATTTATATGCAGCTCAAGAACCCTCGTGCAATAACAATTTTGAACACAGGCGATAACTAATAATTCATTTGCTTAAAACTATTTAATTTGAGGTAGTTGTGCTAAGTTTAAGAATCATCGTCATTTGGTTGACCAAGGAAGTCTCTTTCTTTTCTTTAACTCTTTGACTACTACATACTTGTGTAGTGGATATATGTGAGTGGACACATAAATCCACTATGTGAGTGGAACATTTGGACCACTCACATTTAAAATTACTACCGGGATAAGAATTGCTTTGAAACTCATTGTAATATGTACCAGTTGTAGAACAAGAACAATTGTGCACATTTCTGTTTTAGTCACCTAGATGGCACACTTATTTTTCCTCCAAAAACCATTGTTTATTGAAGACTTTTCTTCTGTGCATGTATGTTCGATAAGTTCGTTAGATTGCTAAGCAATGCACAATATTTTGCAATAATGTTGATGAAATATTGTAAATAAGTTTTATAAAATAACTGATAATAATAATTTTTCATGTATTAAAATGTGACAAATTTTGGTTATGGGACTATTGTGTCCATTTGGTTTAAAATCCGCCAGGAAAAAAGAAAGAAAAAAACCCCAAACAACCACAACCAATTTGGCTTATTGGGAGCCTATTATCTTCATTCGCATAGAAAATGGGATAATATATATATTTTAAAAACATCCTTAGTCAAAGAGTTAAATAAAATTCATTTTGGGTAGCGACCTTCAAATTAAGAATATTTGCTCAACCGACGTCGGCATGGCTGACACTTGTTTGAAACTATATTCAATATGGGGTCGAGTCAGTTATTTGAGGAAATATATTGCATACAAGGTTTATAAATAGGTCCATATACTTTTGAAACGGAGCGAATTGTTATTTAAATGCAAAACTATATTAGTACAGTGGTACCTCCGAAAAGCGGACAGTCACGGGACCAAAAGTTTTGTCCGTTTTTAGGAGGTGTCCGCTATCGGGGAGGACAAACTTTTTATAAAAAAAGTTTTGCACTTCTGTTTGACATTTGATTGTAAATTACGGCTGCAATTTTAATTAAAAAGGAAAAATTAATTAGGTAAGAAAAGAATAACTATTTACTACTTTATCTTTTAATTGCGTGCTAATCCTTTTATCTTGCATTAAAGACCAAGCCCCCTAAAACAGGTTTCGCGCCTATAAATTCCAAGAAATAAGGGGAGTTTTGGAAGAACATGAAGAAAGAAAGGGTGCGGGGGGCAGAAGAATGCCATCGTGCACATTTTAGGGTCGAATTTCATTGTGTCATACACGGAAGGGAGGAGTCGGGAAAAGTTCGTTGTAAAGACGCATAAACATATATTTCTAGCTTGCATGTTAGAATAATTTTGAAATGTTTGCCAAAATACATAATTGAAAGCTGTTCAAAAATACCTGTCCGCTATTCGGAGTGTCCGCTATCCAGAGGGAATAACATGGATTGTCCTATATAGAAGGACCGGGACTCGTAAAAATGTCCGTTAATTAGAGGTGTCCGCTATTCGGGAGTGTCCGTTAAGGGAGGTACCACTGTATAATGTAATTTAACACTATAATAGTAAGAAGTAAACAGATTAGCTTGTTGAAGTGCAGCAGAAAACACTCAATCCACGTAAATTGCGAGTAATGTAGCTGGAAGTTAAGTATTTTTGTAGGTGCATGTATTCAAATGGAGTATGCCTCAATTTACATTAAATTCATAATCAAGCGATCAGTACAGTGAATTAATTCATAGAAGTAATGTCAAATAATTTACACCTAATAAATAGTGCCGTGTTTATAACACGAGGAACATGGTCCACATTTGCATAAAATTAATCAACGTTTTAAAAGTGCGCTTCTTAGTTTTCTTAACAACAATAAATGCATTTTTTTCTCTGTTTACCTAAATCTAAACGAACCAATCCTTTCATTCCCGGAGGTATCCAAAGAAAAGAAGATCCCGAATAAAAGACCCCACTTAATCTTTAATCAACGACTTAGTACTTGTGACAATACGCGGTTCCCGGGCCTGTCTTTTGACCCGGAATCATTCTAAAACTCTAATCCTATACAGATCCTATTAACCGGGACTAAAACCACCTGATGTTTATACCCTCCTTCTGAATGATAAAACAGCGTCGATAGGGGGATTTAGAATAATCTCGCTACCGGCAGCAGAACCGGAGACGGTTACAAGTAGAGCGGGGAAGTGATAGTTCTATTTTTAGAACTATCTGTCCATGGTCGTGGGGGCGTCGGAATAAACGAAGATGCGAATCAATGGAAACGCGGCCATTTTTAGAAACATTCGACAGGAAGCATTGACGGCGTGATAAAAAATTCAGGCTGTTGCTGCTTTCGCCAAGATTGGATTTTTTTCTTCCGATTCAAACTTCTTCTTCAGTAAACATGACAGTTATGCTGGATGCTTTTAAGGAAGTCGGTGCTGGTAAAGAATTGTTGATTAAAGGTGACGATAGTGTGTAGGATGTGGATGACTAGAGTTTTATTGAAATGGAAGTGGGGATTCTGTAAAATAGTACAAGATTTCCGTTCATGTGTTGTGGAGATTGTGAAATGAAGATTTAGTTTTGAATTTCGATTTGAATTTAGTGACATCTTTTTTAGATCATAGAAATTGAGTTTGGGATAAGTCTTGTTGATAACGCTACCCAAATCGGTTTTGAAGCAAAGAAAAGACAAATTGAAATCATTCAAAGTTTTTTAATTTTTAACATCTATATTACGATAAAAAACTTTTAACTTTAAATGATTGGTTTTATCTAAAATGCTACAAAGAAGTATTTTAAAATATTCAGAGAAATGAAACTAAAAAAATTAACAAGATCAATTTCCTTGTTTTTTTATTGAAATTATATTTATTTACAAATATGATATATAAAAATTAATTAAACAAACAAATGAAAATGGAGAATGAATAAATAATGAAAATCACTAAAATTAAAGCCATTTGTCGTCTTCAAATTTTTAAACATTAAAACTTTATTTTACAAAAAGTTCAAGTTCTTTCTCTGAAGAAACGAAGAAGAAACTTCCATATCGATGATGAAAATTGATTGCCTCCATCATTCCTCTATTTGACAATCAATTTATGAATTATTACTCTAAGGGATAAAGTTTTATCATGAAGTAAATGCAATCAACCTCAAATTTTATACCGGACAAAATTTTACCTGAGAGAGAAAATAAATTAGTTTTCCATCATTTTTCATGGGTGTAATGTAGTGAAAAATAGTAAATAAAGGTTTCCTATTATTAATACCGGGAATTTGAACTCCCAATCAAAAAATATTTTAAAATTGAAAAAATTTATGCTCTGTTGTGATTGTGATTGAATGGTGGAAGAATCTAAAGTTTTTAGCTGAAGACGTCATGCGTTCGAATCTCAACTTTTCCTCTAATAAATTTATTTAAGAATTATAAAAAAATTATCATATGGAATCTTGCTTTCGCTGCCAGTTACTTAAAGTGAAAAAAAGGTGAGATTCATTTCAAATAATCTTCTCATACAACTTTGGAATTTATGCCTAAACTGAAAGTTTCTGTAACTAAATTAATTAGATCTGACATTTTTTGTGTCATGAATGTTTCACAAGTATTGATATATTTATATCACTTGTGAAAAAATAAGACATACAATTTAAAAAAAAGGAAATATTTCAAAAACTTCCCTTTTAATTTGACGGTTACAGTTAAATAAATTATTTTAAATGAATTTATTTGAAAGATAAATAACTGATTGCACCGATAGCTAAATGACTGCAAACAATTTCTTTAGCCAAATTCATTTAATGATAAGATTTAATATAATTTATATCCATATACCTAATTTGATGGTGTATAAACATTTACATAATGTACATAAAACGAATTAAAAATGGAAAAGAAAGATGTTTGAACTCAAATTATAAAAGAACTGACTTTAGTGATGCGAATAATATGAGGACTTCAAGGAAAACACATAAAAAAGTGAGATGAAGTTTTAATTTTATTAATTGAATGCTTTCGCACAATAGCGTTATAAAAAATTCCATATTTTTGTGAAGATTAATTTTGTTAAACTTTCAATGAATAAAATTAAAAACTAGTGATCAGTATTCATTTTTCAACGGTATAAAATCACCATTTGATGAGTTATGCAATGTTTTAAATACTTGTTTACAGAATTAATACGTAAGTCAGTAGGAAACGTCGATATTTTTTACTCAACTATGGTTCATCTTAAGAAAAATATAAAAGCGCCATCTATGTTAAAATTAATTACGTAACTATGATTTCGTAAATGGATTTTTACGAAGAAGACAATTTGTGTGTGCACTGAAAATGAATTTAAATTTAGGAAATACATTACTTGCAATAACTTAATAAGAAAAAAAAATTCTTTTTATTGAAACAGAACATTTGAACCATATTATTTGCATTTTATAATTAAAAGTTCAGAATCGTCTGGAATCAGCTCTTGTGGAATACGGCTAAAATTATCATAAAGCTCATTTTTAATTTCTTAAAGAAATAGATAATTTTAAACGAACTGAAATCAATCTTCAAATATATAAAGATCCACAACTTTTTTACTTTTTTAAAAATGATTGGTTTTTACTTTTTGATCTGACTTTTTTACCATGGTTTTAGTGTCATTTTCTCCTTGTTGCAAGTTTTTTGTAGACTTTACAAATTGACGCGACATAACGCATGGCAGACTCATTTTAACTGAACTCCTATACTAAGATTCTGTCCAAGACCATATGTTTGGCGCAGCATAATCAAAAATGGTATTTGCGCCAGTAAACTCCATCAAACCAAATATATAAAGTACTGAAAAATAGCGATAGGGGGATTCAAAAGTCCGGGGCAAATTTGAAAATCAATAATTCAGACACAAATAAAGATAAAAAGACATCATTTTCAAAAACAGGATGGAAATGAAACTGGCTATTTTTGTCGGAAAACCAGAGTTCATTGGTTTACAGTTTCAAACACCAATTGGTTCTGGAGTTATCGTAGTGATACGTGTCATAGCATAAGATATTGATCATTCATATCTTATTGTGTTGCAGACATTCCCGGTGTCGTCCTCCATTCTGGAGCTCAAACGTCAGATGAGGATCTACACTTTTCATAGCACTAGACAACATTTTTTCTTACTAAAGTTCTGCCATATCATCAGAAATGGTGCTCATGCTGCGAAAGATGTAATTCCTAGTCTGAAGGCTATATTCTTGAATGGAAGATTATTTGCAAACCATTACTCCACTCATTGTCTTAACCTCCATCCACATCGTGGCTTCAACTGCGGAACCATCTGGTGGTTTAGATTCTAAACTATGCAACTTATAAATTTTTGAGGGCCGTGGTTGTCTGGTGGTTAGGCTCGGCTTCGGGACCGAGAGTTCCAGGTTCCAAACCCGATTCCATTGAAGATATGAAATGTATGCGGGTTTGGTGCTCATTAAGTCTGATTTCATGGGTCAAACTTCCTCCCGCTAGCGTGGTGCGGAAATTTGGAGAGGGGATGCTGGATCAGGAGTTGTCCTCGTCATCTGATAGCGGTTAAAAATTACTAGGTCCTCCATGAAATAGCCCTCGTGTTGCCTCAAAACGGGACGTTAATATAACTAAACTAAATCTAAATCAAAGTACTCTTATATTTGTTTGTAATATTATACACGAATAATCACATTAAGTGAGTTACATAAATTGCAAAGATTTCATTACTGTTACGATTGGTATGTTTGCAATAGTTTGGTTTCCTGACAAAAAAGAAAAGAAATACAAAAAGTTCTGTTTCTTTTCTTTTCCTTCTGTGCCAATGACATTATTCTACTTTCATTCGCTTGCGATTTATTGATTTTTAAAGTTGCTCTAGACTTCTGAATTACATATCCTATTGGTTACTTAGTTTTAGTGATGGGTATTTAACTTTTGAGAAACCTGATATTAAACAATATATTTAACAATTTATTACAAACATTTAGGTTTCTTCTGATTTTTTAAAAATGAATTCGAGATTTAAAATAAATATAAATTAATTTTAATATTTTATAGATAATAGATAAAGTAACGTAAAGATTTTGGAAAACGAAAACTAAACTGTCTATGTTAAAAAAAGTTATTGTTAAAAGATCTACATCTAAATAGAATAATTCTATAAAATCATAATAAAGTTCATTCTACTGAATCAAACTTTGCTTTCAAGTTAGTATCAAAAATCTTCAAGAAAGGGAATCTATTTTAAATGTACGCAGGAAAATTATTACTCCTAGTGTCAGCATGAACTCTTGCTATTTATGGCATAGCAGCATTATTATAACGAAAGTATCTGGATATTATCATCACCAGTAAGAAAGAATTGTGTGAAAGAAGGTTAGACAAGGATATCACTTGGAGACGATAAAGGTGAACACTACAATATAAAAAAATCATAATAAAATCTGTTCTATTGTATCATATTTTCCTTTGTAAATGCCGTAAAAATTTTTAAGAAAAGAGGATATTTTTTACATACATATAGAAAAATTATTACTGTTTATGTTAGTGAGATTTCTCTCTCTTTTTTAGCATGCAAAATTATTAACAAAATTATCTGGATATTATCACCGCAAGGCAGAATTGTGTGAAAGAAGGTTAGACAAGGTGGTACTCGATATTGATGTTTGAACTTCTTTTTCTTTCAGAGAAAGAAAACAACGTATTGCGAAGCGACTCATTTTCTGCATATTAAAGACCATGAAAATTGTTTTTCTTACAGACAAATTCCGAAGAATTTTTCATTGAAAGGAAATATGGATATAATAAGTATCTTTCCGCGTATCCTTGAAACTCAAAATAAAAGGAGATATGAATAATTTAAAAGACATATCACAAGAAGGCTTATTTGTAATCCTAAATTTTTTGCCAGACGGCTAGACAGTTTTAAATTTTGAAATATTTTAGCCAAAAATACCAGCAATGCATTGAAAAAACAGTAAATATTTTCGCATACGAGACAAATTTGCAAGAAAGTTTGACTCTCGTATGTAATTCTCTAATTAAAATCTCTTGAACTTTTTTGTTCATTTGCATGAAAGTGAAGTCAAAAATATCTCTTCTGTTTGACAAAAGAACTTCTACGTATCAAATGCTTCTTGTTGATCTTTAAACCTTTCGAGCCGACTTTTCATGATTAAAATTTAACTATGAAAAGTAGTTTAATTTAGGCAAGTAAGTAAGCAAGTTAACAAGAAGTATACCATCTTTCACTTTTCCCGTTTCCTGGAAATCTGTGACAATATGCCCAAATCGTACAGTCGACTGGGACTATTCCAGTAAAACATCTGTAAAGCTCTCTTTCTTGCCATAATATCAGCATGTCAGTGAAACAGCTTTACATCTTCGTAACCATAAACTTGTTACCAAGACAACAAAACATAAGTCCGCCATTTATAATCTGAAAGTGTTTTCAAGTTTCTTTAATCATAATTTTATTCCCTAATTCCTTAAGAACACTGAAAACATAAAAATCCGTATAAAAGCGGGATTTATTTACTAATGGGGAATGAAATCTAATCTCTGGACTTCTATTCCCATTTGGGTCGAAAGGGTTAAACAAAGTAAACAATCTTACCTTTCGAGGAATAATTGCTAATTTTAATAAAATTTCTTCAAAATCCAATTATTGTTATGAGTTTACACAAGTAGACTTTTATATGCTGCACTAATGGGCAAAATTTCAAGTAAATAGAGCACATGACTTCCAAGAATCATGTTTTCCAGGAGTGTTCTATTATGCCTATACCATCAGCCGTTCCCTCACAAATTTGAGAATTTCTAGAAAGTTTTCATAATGCCCTAAGCTGAAGACATGAATTATTGAATATCAACTCTGAAAAGTTACTCTCAGTTTGATTGAATTATTTGAAAGCTTTTGCAATCCTGAGATATCTGAAAATGTGAAATAAATACGTATTTACAAGATCTCACTTAGGGAAGTTTATCATTTAAGTCATTTTGGCAGTTTCTGTTATCTGTGAGTTTCATAACACAAGGTCACTTAATGGAATATTTGGGTAAACACTTTATAAACTGTATAATTTGAAGTGTTTAGTTTCAAACTTTAAAGCCAACTAAGTATAAAGCTGTTTATTTGCAGCGAATGAACTAAGGACATAAACATACTGCAAAGCATATCTAAATATTATTGGAATATTATATACTCACTTAGATTTTATTGTGAAAATATTAAGTAATAAATATAAATCTTCGCAATATCCTAAAATGGTCTTTTTTAAGTCCAAAACATGCAATATTTTTGTAACCTGGCCTCAAAGACTTGCAATGGAATAAAAATGTTTTAAATAGTCTTTACGCATATCGTTAGGTGATAAAATTTTATAATATTGACGAAGTTCCAAATTATTTCTCTAAAGCGATAATTTCATGTGAGAAGTCTATAATGCATATTCTTGTATATTCTGCTTGAATTTGATAAAGATCATTCAAATTAAAGCGTCTGTTAGAATAAGCTAGTTTTCAAAACTCTATATTTCAGAATATGGCATTAGAGCACTGCTATTTTAAATTTCCAGATTACTCTCATTGGGAAATCTGATGTCAAATGTATAACCCCGGTTATCCGAAATAAAGGGAGGGGGGGGGGGGGGTTTGGGTAGCGATTTTTCCGGCTAAGCCATGAACAACTATTACTGTTTTGTATCTAATTAACAGTATGTAATTCTGAAACGTTTGTAGTGTAAAACGAATTCAAAACTCTCTTTGTAGGCTACACTTATGTTCGTTATTGAAGTTAACCCTCCTGACAGGCACAAGTAAAAAATATTGGAATTAATGTTGTTTGTACCCATAAATTTTAATTTTAGCATTCTAAAATCAATCATTGGCCTTTCGGGGCAAATTAAAAGAAAAAAGTAGGGATATCGTTGGAAAATAATTTCGCCTTCGGGATTATTTGCGTGCAATTCAGTACAAGTTTTGGGGATTTGCGATTTCAGAGGGATTTCGGATAACCCGGGTTTCGGTTAACCAGGGTTTTACTGCATCTGAAATAATAATGAACAAGCAAAAACTTCGGAAGTGCAAAACTAGGCAATGTGAAATGAAACTTCAAATTCTGAAAAAAGATTTTGGTTTGTGAAACGCATACGAAAATCAGCTACTTATGCAAAATTTGACAATGATTGAACTTTAGGAAAAATATTAATAATCATATGGATAGAAAAATATCTAATAAAGATAAAATAACAATAATAGAAGCAATTTATCTGGTGCGCGCAAGTGTAGCATCCTCCAGGAAAAATTGCCAAGATAAAGATATTAAAACAAATTAAGGAAAGTTTTAACTGCGATAGAGGTAAAAATACAATAATATTAACAAAAAATGAATGAAAAAGAACGAAGAGGAAGAAGAATCCGAATGTTTTCTTCCTTATTTTGTTTCCAGTTTTTTCCGGAATAGGTCCAGGCCTCAGAGGAAAATTTAATTTCGACCTTAAAGTCGTTTTTCCTCGACAGAAAAATCTATTCTAATTTTGAATCTGCATGGATGGAGGCCTATGATGAAATCATCCATCGGATTCTTCTTCCTCCTCGTTCTTTTTCATTCATTTTTTTGTTAATATTATTGTATTTTTTACCTCTATCGCAGTTAAAACTTTCCTTAATTTGTTTTAATATCTTTAATAATCATACCATGTTAAGATGCAACGGTACTGGTAACGGTACAATATTGGTTTTCATCCGCAAAGAGGTAAAATTGTTTTTTCTTTCTGTAACAAAATATCAGTTGAGTTATAAAAGAAGAAGTATACCGCTTCATCCACCATAGTAACCGAGACTCCAATCAATAGTTTCTGTCTTTTCCCGGTTCTGTCTAGATACAATTCCAATGATGGAATTTGGACGTTGTTGTGCAATCAGGGAAATTACACGTTTTGTATTTAGCTTCGTAGTATAAGGAAGAGAAACGAGTATGCATTTTTCACCTCTTCATTTTAATCGATTGAGTAAAATATTCAATAATCTTCAATTACTGCAATTGATTAATGTGCTATTTTGTTGTAAAGACTACATACCAAATTTCTTTTAAATGGCTCGTTGCCTTCGTGACCATTCACGTTCACATATATACGTATTGACTGACTGAGAGTCAGTTATTGACGTTTTTGTTACAAAATTCGATATCATTTGGTCTATTGACCTTAACTTAATTATAACTAATAACTATTTAATATACAGGGTGTTCATTAATTATTGTCGGGGTTTCCGTACCTCATAACTTTCGAATAAAAAATATTACGCAAAAACCGATTACGTATTCGCAAATTACAACTCAAAGAATTTTATTAATGATATTAAAATTATTATTAATGATTGATGATTAATTATAAATTATTATAATTATTAATAATTTCCTGCGAAGTGCTCGGTCTTCCCGCTCCCTTTCGGTGTAGAACGCTACCAGTTTCCTGAAATTGTGTTAACCAGCGTCTGATAGAATTATCCGAAGGAGGATCTTTCTCGTACGTGGTCCTGAAGCGACGTTGAGTAGTTATGACTGATTTAGTTTCGAAAAACCACAATACACTTTTTCTTGCACGGTCGCCATTTTTATTTATGACGTCATAATTACCCAGACTGCAAATGCGCTAAGATCGCATTGTTGCCACGTAAAATTCTTTGAGTTGTAATTTACGAATACGTAATCGGTTTTTGCGTAATATTTTTTATTCGAAAGTTATGAGATACGGAAACCCCGACAATAATTAATGAACACCCTGTACTTTTTAACAGGTCACGGCCCATTTGTTTCGTATTTACATCGTTTCAAATCAGACAGCACACCAAATTGTAAATGCGGTTTATAAGGTGATGTAGACCACTATGTTTTTGACTGTATTTTACTGAAAAAATTAATTTAAACAGCCTTTCTGACACAAACGAAACCGCATGGTTTAAAATGTTAGTTAATAATAAATATGGATTTGTGAAGCTGAAAGAGTTTTTTAGGATTTTTAGTGAGCTTTCTGATTGATGAAACGTTGTCAAATAATATATGATTGTATGATATGAGATATGACATTTGCGTTTTTTTTAATTTCTTCTTGGAATATAAAATTTTAAATGTTTTCTACTAAATTGTCACACATGCTGCAATATGTTTAATATCCTAAGTTTCTTTTGAATTTTTATTTGTATTTTGCTTCCTGTATTACTATTTGATGTTGTTTCATGAATTTTTTCGTCACTTCCTTTGTCTTCTGTTTAGTTGTTCAGAACTTTTGCTTTTGTTGTTGCTTTTTTGCATACAGAGTAATTCAAATTTTGATGTGATGTATTGCAATATGATGTGATGTTTTTTCTGTTTTGGTGTTGTTTTGTACTCTCCGCCGTCCGAGTCGGTGCCCTTACACCTTCTGCGTATTCTCTGTATCGGCGTGGGTAAATAAATATATGTTACTGTGAAAGACCGAAATTTGGAGAATGTCGACTTTCACCGGTGAATGTCAACATTCGCATAGTCATGTCACCGGTGAATGTCAACATTCACATAATCATATCACCGGTGAATGTCAACTTTCACCGGTGAAAGTTGACATTCTCCAATTTCGGTCTTTCACAGTAACATATATATATGATACATCATTATTAAATATAAAGTGTATAACATCTGGTTCAAGAAAAATACGTTTGTTGATTTAATCTTCTTTATTTCATTGCAGAAAATCGTATAGATTACTTTGCAGTAGTTAAAGGAATCATATGAAAGGAGCCATAATTAAAGAACCCGCGAAAGGCCGCGCTGTTGTTAGCAGCTTACATGCTTGAATCGAAAAGGGCAATTAACAATGCTCTGAGAGGTTATATATGACAAAAAGGGGATTTTCCCGGAAGACTCGTGACTCGAAATGAAAGTCGTAATGCGCTTATTACGATGGAAGTAAAAGTAATTAAAAATGAGGTGTTGTTAAAAATGATTTTAAAAAGTTAAAAACTTAAAATATCACATATATATTTACCGATTCGGTGATAAAACCATGTGCCAGACGACATTTGTCTTAACTCTTTGCGTATTTGAGTCTGGCAAAGATTGATATTCTGACAGATGGACAGATCGATCGCTGAAGGAATTTGTTCAAAATTCGATGCATATCCAAAATTTTGGCGTAAAGACCACATGGTCCATTTGTCTAGCTCGTTATTTTTGAATAATCGCATTCACAGATATAATCCCAAAAAAATGTTTTTTTCGGACTAGGGGTAGGAATTACGGGCAATCGTCAAATCTCGCGGACAAATTTTTTGACAATTGCAATACCTTCGCTTTGCAAAATTAGTATAGAAGAAAGTAACAAATCAGAAAGACCAAAAAATAATACTGACATGTTTAAAATTTAAAAAAAAAGGGAAAATGTATAAAAAAGTAAAAAGACGTATAAGTAAATATAAGTAAAAAAACTTATCGAACAATGAATCCGTAATTTTTTTTCGTAGAAAATCGTTTTCTCCTCTTAACCAACAAAAAAATTCTTTTGGTATTTCATTATTTACCATAACCAAAATCTTAAAAAAGTACAATTTGATTTTTTAATTTTTAATTAAAGGAAGAAAATTTTGAAATCAATCGATACCTTAGAAAAGCCTTTAAACTCGGAGTCAAAATATTCGGCTCGAAATAGAACTAATTAGGCAATTAAAGAAGTTTAATTACTTTTATTCTCTTGTTAACACTTAAACTTCTTAACGCTTAACACTTAAACTTCTGCTGAGTTATTTTGTTCTTGGCCACTATATTCGTTTAAAGAAGTTCGTTTAAGAATTTTTATCAAACCTAAAAAGCTTGAAATAAAACACTGTTGAGTTCATTCGAAATGTTTTAAAAGTTATTGCAGATGGGCGTTTCCTTGGCTCTTTTGGGTTAATTATTTCTTGCAGATTGGTTGTTCCTTTGAATAAATAAAGCAAATTTGTATTTTTTTTACATGCATTTGTTCCAAAAATACTGCACAATTTTGAAGATGCTACGAAATTGGAGTTAATTTGGATACTATGGTTCGCAATCAGTTCCTGAGAATCGTGGGAGAAACTTGCATCGGAACTCACATTTCACAGTGAATATTCGGTCACGAAGGCAATTAGGGGGGGCACCAGAAAGGGATGAAGGCGAAAGGAGTTTGACCTATCCTGTTTCACAGAAAGCTGATAACGAGATGTAACTTTCATCAATGGTTATGTTTGATGCGCATAATATTTACATGCATTTTCGTAAACACAGCACAATTATTCGGGAAGATATAAAGGTTTCTTTAAAAATCCCAAATTTTTTAGCATGTTTTTTGCTTATAACATACAGAGTTTTCAACCAAAATGTTAGAAACTTACAGAATATTTGACAAAATGTAAAAAAAGAAGCTTTGTATTCAAATTCGAATTAAATAATTTGAATATTACAGGAAATATGAGCATTTGTAGTAAATAATTTTTTACTGCGTATGTGCGACACGTAGCATAATTTTTCTTTCATAACTTCAGAGCCAGATATATAGGTCAACTTATATAAAAATTCCAGTTCAATACCGTTAGTATTCAGAAATATATATTGGCAATGAAACGAGGTGAATTTTGGTACACACTAAGAAAAGCTAAATGATAAGGGTTCTTGCAAAAACTGATATTTTTTAAACTTGAATCTCCGAATAGTAATCGACGAACTGTAATTTAAATTATGCATTTAACTTATAAGTATACATGAGTATTCAGGGTATTCAACTGTCATAAAATTCAATATTAATTAATGTTTCGTTATAAAATATTAATTAATAAAATTGTTCCTGTTATTCATCTTTGTTATTAGTATGATTTTAATAACAGTACTTTTTATGGCAATGAAAAACTTGATCTAACAATAAAAAAGATTGCTCGATTCACTATTTGTCGTGAATATCAAAAATTCATTTAAAGAAATCAGCAACAAGAATTAAACATTTTCTTCACATTCACCAGATTTTGCAAACACTGCGATAACTTTTACTTAATAATTTTACATTTTTTGCACTTAAATGTTCTGCTTTCTTTTAAAACTTTAGCAAGTATTTTACTTAGGAGAAAACTATGCCCCTAAAGAAATCTATGTAAATACGTAAATACTATGTAAGTGATGTAAATACTATGTAAGTGATGTAAATACTATGTAAGTGACGTAAATACTATGTAAGTGATGTAAATACTATGCAAGTGATTACACAATATTTGCAGTTAATAAATTATTCTCAATAGTTTGAAACGCTTTCTGGTGTTTCCCGTAAAGATTCGATTTTCTAATTTAAACACATTTTTTCAGTTATATTTATCCTTAGGGAGAGCCACATGTAACTCAGATAGAAGTACGTAAATCTTTAATAATAAACGTAGTGCAAATTACTTAAAAATAGAAAATTCAAAACGAAATATTTTGTATAACCTCCTCTCATGGGACAGAATTTTGCACTGTCTCAGTGTCTAACATATAATTCTATTTTTACTGTGCTTTGTTTTCAACAACAAAAACGCTTTGTTGCAAATGTAATGAATTCTTCTTTGAATACAGGTTGCTTATTATGTATGATTCTTATTTATTTTCCAAACGATAAAAATTACTTTTTATCGTTTGTATTTATTTTAAAGAAATGTGCCGTATCAACGATATAAAAATAATAAAAGCTTAAAATAAATATTGCTTTTTTATAGTCAATTAAGTGTAGATAATTCTTCGCCATTAGAATACGCTACGCTTTATGAATAAAATAAATATAATTGCAACATATTTTAAACATACCTATTTCTATATATCTTCAACATAGTTGATTTGAATTTTTTTTATGAATTTCGCAGTTTTATTCTTAATGATCTTCTACTGTAAGTTAAATAAAAAAAGAGGAGTGAGGGAAAAAGAAAAACAAAGATTTGAAATCTTGAAACTTACTCTGAAAGGCATTTATTCTAGCATTCAGTGATAAAGAGAAATATTATTGTAAAATTGTACTTTAATTAACATGAACAATACTGTTTTACTGCAATATTCGTAAGAAAGTGGATATCGGAGTTTTATGTTGAAATTTTTTTTGTTAATTTAAAGGTCTTTCGCATATTAACATTAAATCACTGATAAACTTTCAAATGAGTACATTTTAACAGGAAAAATAAAACAGCTTTTTTCCAGCTTAAGATATATGCGTTTCGTATAAGAAAATAATTTCAGAGTAGGGTAAAGGTACTCCTGTTTTAGATAAATAAGTTTTTGTAAGTGATATCTGCTTAAAAATGGTACTGAGCTCGCAAGAGGAAAATATTTATTTGTCCACCAATAGATCCAAAACCATATAAAAATACACCCTAATTGTATAGGATTTGTTATAATGGCCAAAGAGCCTGGTTATTAACGATGGCAAAGAAAAAAGTTTGGATATTAGAAATAACCGTTTCTCAGAAGATATGAACGGAATTTTTCTCATCATCAAGATAAACAAAAATATTGTGTTCTCTGTTTCAATAAAGATATGTCTTTCTTTTTAAACATATGCCTGTTGATACCAATTAATTTCCTTTATCTCGGTCGAGTTCGTAGATGGGCTATCCAGCTCAAAGGGGGTGGAAATGGTGGGGGGTGGAAATTTTCATTTTCTCATAATTCCTTTACCATTGAAAATAGAAAGAAAATTCAAATTAGGTGAATTATTGTCTTATCATAACGAACAATGTTTCAATTTAAACTTTTTTGATAACTGCAATTGCTTAGAAGTTATGAGCTGAAAAGTGATTTTCCCACCTTCCCCTCCTCTCCCCCTAACTTAAAGTACGTTTTAACCTATGCATGTTACCCCTTGTTGGAAAGCTCTCGTCATTTGCAATCTCTTCCACCCGCTTTCATTCTTGTAGCTCTAATCCTTATGAGAATAGAGGGCGAAATGTTCTTTTCCTTATTATTAGTAGAGACGTATATACATAACGCTTTCGCCCATGTTATCTTGTGAACACGATAACTAGAGTAATTTTGATTAGATTTTAACCGGCGAGGGATATGTCTTAAGGTCGGTGAAAATATCGGCCGAGTTTGTAGATGGGCTAACCAGCTAAAAGGGGGTGGAAATGGTGGAGGACTGAATATTTCATTTTCCCATAATTCCTTTACGATTGAAGATAGAATGAAAAATCAAAATAGGCGAATTATTGCCTCTTCATAATAAACAACTTTTGTATTCAAACTTTTTTGATAGCTACAAATTTTTAAAAGTTATGAGCTAAAATGCCATTTTCAATCCCTCCCCCATTTTATCACTTCCCCATAGCTCTGTTATGACTAAAGATGAAAAAATTCAATTAGGCGAATTATCACCTTATCATAACAAACTACTTTGATACTGAAAGTTTTTTGACAGCAAGAATTACTTAGAAGTTATGAGCTGAAAAGTGATTTTTACCCCCTACTTAGAATACGCTTTAACCTATGCATGCGACACCTTGTTGAAAAGCTTTCATCAGTTCACTTTTATATAGGTAAACTAAAAGATATCACTTCCACTTATTATAAGGTAAACAAGCTGATATATCCGGGTTTGCTCCGGATTGAAATGCTTTCATGTCTTAAATTTTTTAATGAAAAAACTACTATCGTATAAAAATTATAATACACAAATTCCTTTGCTGATCTGAAACGTTTTTAATTAAAATGAGAATATCAATTGAAAAAAAAACGATTTTTAAAAACAGCCGTTTTCTCCATAAATTATTATTTGTTATATAGGTACTTCAAATCTTGTTAAGAATTACTAAAGTAAGAGAAAGGGTTCAATGAATATTTTGAAACAATTAAATTAACGAGTTAATTATTCATTAATTTAAAGAATGAAAATCAATCAATCATTAGTTTGTCCTGATATAAATTGTTAATCGTCTACTTTTAAAATTTCCTTTTAGCATTCGTCAAGAATTCTGTGAATGTATTCTGGCATTTATATATATTCGTATTATTCTTGTTCTTCAACAATAAAGAATATTGTTACGAATTCTGTATAAAATTACTTTTGAAAAAATATTAAAATGAGAGGAACAAATTGTATGGAAATGAAATTTTCGTCACTGAAATGCTAATTTTTTGAAATTTAATAAGGTATAAAAATAGTTTCGTGAGATAATGTTTTCAAAAGATATCGCGGAAAAACACCTTGCTTAATTTTTAATTAACTGAAATTTTAAGTAACGTTTGGGCTTCGAAATGTTGAAGATGAACTTTCTCTTGTCTCATATAAAAAGTGTGCAAAGTCTAGTTGAAATCAGTCCACTGGTTTAGGACGCGATGTGGAGCATACATACATAGATACAATAACTTTTATTTAAATCAAGATAATTATTAGATAATTACAAGATTAAGATTGCTGGCATATACTATGAGCCATAAAAAAGGTTTTAGTGAAGATATCGTCACAATTAATTAAATATTTAATTTTATTTAAGTAAATAGTTAAATTTAATTAATCAAACAGTTAATTTTAATAGTTAATTTGATAATTAGTTAATTTGACAGGTTACTTTAATTTGATAATTAACTAAACATGGCTGCACCAAGATTTGTTTAATAAATTTAATATAAAATAGCAAAAAAAGACAGATATATAAGAGTTCCCTTTATCCTTTTTTATATTGAAAAATATCTCATTAACTTTAAAATTGTTTTGGGATTTTCTGTCGAAGTATTTGCTTTTAACTGTCGATGAAGATTTAAATTTGTTGTTCAAAATGGCTGCATTGATATCCTATGCTTTAAACACACGTATTAAATTTGCAACTCGCACTGTTTAATAATTGTTATTCTGTTATGTGTTAAGAATTTAGTGACTATTATCTCTGTAACCAGGGGGTTCTCTAAATGAGCCCATTCTAGTAATGTTTAAATATTTCATGTCATGTGATTTTTGCATATAACAAAGTAATGTTCGCACAATTATATGGTAACCTAGATTAAATAACTAATTTTTAAATCCATATTCTTTATTCATTCATGTCAGGTGTCAATTTTTTGTTACTCTTTCAGATCTGCTGTCTTAATGTTATCTAGGAATATTTGCTCTGCTGGGATGTTTATTTTTTTTATGATTCCTATGATTATGTGATGGGATATAAAAAATTGACCAATAAATCTAGCATAACCTTTTGGAATGAAAAATGGAATGATAAAACCTTGATGTAGTAAAAAATTAAATGTCATGAAAACAGAATCACAGCGTAAATATTGCAATGCGTAGAAACAACAAAGTCATTGGCTATGTCTGTATTGATCAATATGTAATATTTCATTACTTTTGTAACATTAGCGTACCTTCGTATACCTATAGCGTCTACCTTTGCCTTCAAGCTTGCCGAAAAGGGATTTTTTTTTATTTCGAGAGGATGGATAAAGTAAAGAAGCGGTAATAATGATTTTTTTCCCGCAACTATATCAGGTGTTTTCATTAGCGAGAGATCTTTCTTTATAAATTTCCACTGAGATTATCTACCGTAGATAAAAATCGAAGCGGATAAATAATATTTTCAGTTTTTTATGTTCCAATCAATCTGAGAAAGGTTAAAGTAAAGTTAATGGTGCACAGCCCTTTCTCTCCGCTTTAGTTCGTCAATTCCCTGCCGCCAAGCAGAAGACGGATTCGCGACGTCAGAACATTTGTTTTGGTTGCGCAGGAATGTTCCTATTCGTGTCTTGTTCGCGCAGGAATCGTTATATTTTTATTTTGCGCTTCAGCGTTTAGATTTTATTGGTCACGTATGAGCTATCTACGATTTCATTGGTCGATTTCTTCGAATTTGAATAAAACTTCGTTTCGCATTGAAATTCTCGTTTTTGGAAATTTAAAAAAATTTAGATTCCTAACATTCAATGAAAAAGCGAAGTTACTATTTTCCAGCTACTATTGTCCAGCTTTAGCCACTGATGTGGTTTTTTTTTGTTTAAAAAATTTGCCCGAAACCCACTTGCAATGCTGCAGGTATTGCGTGCACAAGGTAACAAAAAAATGCTCACTGCGCACCCAAAACGAATGTTCTCACATCGCCAAGCCATCTTGCTCTTGGCGACAAAAAGTTGGCGTTCCTAAGTGGGGAGGAACGGCTGTCCACCGTAAACTTTACTTTTACCCTGAGAAAAATATAATAATGAAATGAATCAATGTGAAGGCTAGCTGTATTGTGAATCTATTTTAAGGAACGAATTGATAAATATTAATTAATTTTTCCAACTTTTTATCATATTTATCTTCTCGTATATAAAGTATACAAAGTACTGTAATCGTAAAAAAAAAGAATCCAAATTCGAGATTTTTATGAATCTTCTCGTTTTAGACCTCCCTGAATCTAAAAAATAAAAATTTTTTAGCGTTATGTCAATGCTTTTGTGGACATGGTAATTACAAACCGCTACAAGCTAGACGGATGAAATTTGGCTTGCAATCTTTACACAAAAATTGTAGATTTCTATCAAAAGTTGGACGATTGACTATCTCTCCTTGCGCTTATGAATACAATAACTCAACCCTGCAACGCGATATACAGGTGAAATTCGATACATGATTTCATATGATATGCATCAAATTTTCGATCAAATCTCAACGAGATGAACGTTTGTCCATTCTTCCATTTAATTAAAAAACATTTAAAAATTAAATTGTACATTTCAAGTTTTAAGTTAAGGTAGGTTATGAAATACAGAAAAAATGTTTTCGTTGGTTAAAAGAAGAAAACGATTTTTCTCTATATTTGAAAAAGAAATCACGGATTCATTATTCAATGGACGAGTTTTCTGATTTGTTTACTTATGTTAAAAACTTTGACTTGATCTGCTTGTATGTTGGACTTCCTCTTTGAAGAGCCATTGCCTTAGCATTACCGGAAATATATATTACAGACATGTAAACAAACCAGAAAACTCGTCCGTTAAGTGTATTGCTTATTTTTATCTCATTAGTCCTATTACTATTTCATTCGTTTTCTATTTCAAAAGCATTTCAATATTATTTATCTTTCTAATTTTTCACTTTCTTCTGTACGAATATTTTTGGAGACGGTATTGTAGTTATCAAAGGATTTGAACACGAGATATAATTTATCTCCATGGTTTAGATCTCTCCTAGTCGAAAAAAATATTTCTGGAATTATGCCTATCGCTGAACGTGATAATTCATGAATGCAACAAGCTAGATGGGTGAATTTTAGTAAACGATTTTTGCACAAAAATTGTAGATCTGTATTTGTTTTTGGAACAGCTTTGATATATGGCATCACTGGCGGTAATCTTGAATTGGCTACTTTTTGTCGCCTAACCAAACATCGTATCGTTAAGTCGCCAAGACAAAATATCGCCAATGGGGTCCTATATTGAAGCTGTTGAAAAATGTTGCCAAAACAAAATTATCGCCAGTGATGCCGTACTTTATTTTTTGTTTGCATTTTTCGAAAATAGCGGAAAAACCGACTACTTGATTCAATTCATTATTCATAGCAATGTTTCAGGCAGTGATTATTTTCACCAAATGGTATATACGCCTTTCATTGTTGCCATTAATTCTGAACAGTAGATATAACACTTTAAACGTAAAAAATAACGCCATAGCTTAATTGCTTTATGAATTTAATGGCTGTTACCCGCGACTTCGTGCGCGAAGAATTTGAATTGTTTCTTTTTTTAAAATCACGGATGTAAATAATATTTCGTTATATGTAGAAAGGGGAAAATAAAAGTTCTGATGGTTGATAATACATAATTGGACGACTAACAGGAGTGTGCTGTACATGTGTCTGCTGTTACAGTTAGGTAAATTCTTTATATATGATAACACACTTTTGTATACGACGTTTTTTGTTTCACGTTTTTTGCGCTGATGTATAGGTTTAGTGGGCTGGACACATGCGAACATGCCACATACAGATACCAACGGAAAAAATATGATTTTTCCAAATGTACGTCTGCCCCTTTGAGTGTCTGACACTGAGCCTGGCAAATGCTAATTTTAAAGGGAATTGTTACCTTTTGAACTGGGATGGTAAATCCTTCGGTATTATCGGAATGCGTAGAATTTAGCACTCTCGCTATGCCAGTCATATCAGTAGCTAGCACGACTTTTGGACCTAAGTGTGTAATTTGAAACCGTGTGCCATTGCGCAGTCTTGGTACATCGAGGTTCTGGCCCACGGAATTTTAATCTCAGCTTGTTGGAAGGTGCCCCTGGCAATTCTATGTGGTTGAAGAACTCTACAGGATATGATTTTACTTGTTATTGCCCATTACCGTATCTACAAATAGATATTCTGTAATACATCCCTCCATTTGTGAAGCATTTTTTTCATTTATCTGACCTAAACTTTCATTAGTCAGTGCCAAAGTTACCCAATCAACAAACAATCTCTATTCCTCTTATTAGCTTGTAGGGAAGGTTAAACCTTGCTTATCAGTTCCTCTGTACTGCGAACAATTTTGAAAAAAGTCCCAATTTAATTCACTGTTTGAATCTCTAGCAAATGCCAAATCTATTTGGCAACTGTATCAAGCGCCAAGTTCGAATCAGTTTTTTCTTTAGTAAACAAAACGTTGAATTCCATGTTCATTGGGTTTATGCAATCCTTTCTTTTTAAATCGGTTGAAAAAGCTCTTAAAGCATTAAAATGCGAAATGGAACTATTGTAATTAGCTAAATCGTTTGGTTTAGAATTTAACCGCCAGTGATTATCCAAATCGTTTGGTAACAAATTTAACAGCCAAACAAATCTTGGATGTCGATAAAAAGAGCGATAAAGGATTCTTTTGGGAACTTTTCCACTAAATTAGGCTCTTATTTTAAGTAAACATTGAATGATATTTTCCTTTAGTTATAATTAACTTTAGTTTTTAAATTTTAATCCAAAAACTCTTGAAACTAAATCATATCTATCATTAGTTTTCTGT
>BGPR01009507.1:0-35061 GCA_013235015.1 Araneus ventricosus
ACGATAGAGATTGAAATAACTGTTTACAATCATGGTCATGACGATAGGGAATCTCTCGAGTCATAGTGACGCAGTCCGATTAGTTCCCACTGTCCCACATTGGTGCGTACTATCTATGTGAAGTGCATTGTTAAAAAAGTTGCCATTAATGTCTATGGGAGTGAGACCTCTGCATCTCCTTCTCTGTGGTATATACCTGCTGTTTGAGGCATCCACACAGGATAAGTTACAATATATGCTGCACATATACTGATATGCACAGTTTTTTTTTCTGTTACAAAGACTTTGACACATTAAAACAACAAGAACACACTAACTCATTTTTCTTTTTCTTTCGATTTGGTCACTTTTAGATCTTTACCGATTATATATCAATAAATATACAGGGTGCCCACTCTAATCGGGGCCCAATAGTTAATTTTTTAACCATTAAAAATAGGAAGATACTTCTAATTGGAGAAATGCTACAAATGACGTAATGAATTATGTTTTATGTTGTTAAGTTACTACTGAAATAATGCTGTGCTTAATGTACTGCTGAAAAAAATTGCGAGGTCTAATTTTTTTTTACAATCCTCCGGCCCTATTAGTTATATTTAGTAAATTATTCTTGTGGCACTAACATTTTTAACAAAAAAGTGCCACTTTTCCGAGATTAAAATTGAGCGAGCTTCGAACATCACTATTTTAAGAGATTTAGACTATTTCAATGGCCACCTGGTAGAAGACCGTCCAATCAACGCTTGGCGCTTTCTCGAAGCGGCAGTTACTGACCAATAATAATGAAATTCAATGTTTTTATAACTAGGTCAGTTTTAGTCGTAGAAGAGTGAACTTTCTTGTTTAAAATATTAGTATGTCAAGAAAATTTTACTAAATATGACCGGAGGACTGTATAAAAATTTAAACGTGGATTTTAGGGTAAGAATTCTATTTTTTAATTTTCCTAGAAATTTGTTTTTTTATAGGTTCAGAAACTAGCTATCGATTAGAGATATTATTATCCTGTATATTTCAGAAACCATGCAAAAAAATTGATGTTACACTATCCTTCATAGACCTTCCAAGCTAAGAAGAAGACTTTATATATACTTCAAACACACAAGTTTGTGACAACTTCGAAAAATCAAACACCCCATGAAAGGGCAACCGATAATTCTAACAATCTAAAAGAAAATATTAGAATGAAAAAGCTTTATTAAAAGCCTTTATAAATCTCTGATGAGCACCGTCTCGTATAATTTATGAAAAAATTCGGCATAGACCGAAAGTATTTGTATTTACTCGTAGAAACGGCTATTTCAAAAACAACCGGTATAAGAAGTAGAATGTGTATGTAGCATTACATACAGCATTAAGAAACTAAGCAAACACCTACATAAAGAATAAACAACAAAGATTTAATTTTTGTTAAATGTTCGGTAATATTTCAAGATATCTCTGTTTATATAAATTATATTTTCTTGGCAAAAAATAGAAGTAGATAAACAAAACGTTAGCATAAACATGAAAGAATAGTATTTCATCTATATTGAGTTAACTGTTAGTGTATTCCGACCAGTTTTGTCTACTCGTGCAAAAGAGATTTTGTTTTGCTTTTTTAAATTTCACTTCAAACTCATTAATCCAATTAATTCGATTTATTTAAGAAAAGAAAACTAAGGAAAAATAAACAAAATCAGTTACATTTTTTAATTACCATATTGCATTTATATTAGACATGTTTGCACTGCATAAACAATTATTTAAAGGGTTATCAACTGTATCTTTCCGCCTGTCCAATGGCTGTCGATATCTTTAAACAATTTCTACTTTTAATTATTTGTAAGTTGTTATATGTTTCAACATGATATTAGTTTCACCAGATGGTTGGTGTCGTTTGCAAAATAAGAAGAGAACAAACAAGAAAATTTATTTTATCAAACTAGCGGTTCATCCTTGTAATGCCGAGCAGATGCTTTTAGTAAAGTGGAGATCCACTCGCATTTATGATTGGATTTATTCAGCATTTAAATACCCGTAGCGAATATTTAAAATGAATACTGTTACAAACATGGAAAGCCGCTTCCCAGCAATGCAAGTCTTATGGTTGGGAAGAGAGTTTTATAAGGTTAAGCATGGAGTGACCTCAGCGTCTGTTATGGCACTCCTGACCTTGGCGACAAACTTGGCGACAAATAGACGATTCCCGAAAAAGCAACCCTTTTCTCGATATTTCTACTAGGAAAGGGAATACACGAGAAAACACCATGTGACGTCACGGCCTGTCGGAGAGAATATTTAAGGACGGCGCCTAGACCAGAGCAGCGTCTTTGATCGACTGGTTACTTCGCTTTGAAGCGTGAACGTCTTCGGAGTTCTATCCGCTGTGTGAGCTAATCAGCTGGTGAGCTGAACTGTTATTGTCGTTACTAGTTATTTGCTGACTGTTTGTGTTGTTAGATATCAAAGTGCTGAACTGTCATTACCTGTGAATTGTTGTCTATTTACATTGGTAATCTGTGCAAGGACTATTGTTTCCTGTACCTGTGCTACGTGTTTTCCTGCATATTTGTAAATAAATTTTCATTCTCCATTATCCTGCGTGTTGGACTGTTTACACCATACACCACAGAGAGACCTTTTGCAACAATACATATAGTAAGAAGGGTAGAATTTGGAATGAAAGAGACAAAATAAAATTTTTCTTTCAGAAGTCTCCTTTTACCAAATGTGTTCAGATATACTTCTGAAACAGAAAATGAAGAATTTGGGAGAATGAGTTTTTAATAAGGTTGATAGATGATAACGGAGACAAATTCAAATGCAATGGTCACTACAAAATCATGGCTTTTAACTTAATACGGATTTTAAAAATGAATAGATGGTTGTGCAAAGCACGGTTCATCAACTTCATATCCAATTCTGTATCCACCAAAATCCATGTTGTCACAGGCTAACCTTTCGACTTTCAGCAATTCGTTCTCTTCATATTTTATAATGTTGGGTATTAAAGATTTCTGAAAAAAGTAATGACTTATCTAAATTATTTTTGAATAATTTATTGAGAAAACCGTACTGGAAATAAGTCTTACACCATACTAGTGGCCCCATGTTTAAAACCCATGTTTAACAGTTAAAAAAAAAGATTTATAAAGGCCATGTTTTCAAATTTTGTAACAGTATTATGAAACTCTGAAATTACATTACATTTACAAAATTAAATTCTTTACAGATTATCACACTTCGATACGCATTGATTTTTTAAATTAAAGCGTCATACTGATGTTGTAAAAGAATGTTCAGCAGCATTGTAAATATGCGATAATTTCTTTTATTTATTACATAAATGTAAATAGTGCATAATTATATTTTCAACAAATTATTAGAGATGATAATTATTGTAGCAGCTGTCTATTCAAGAAAATTAATGATTTTCTCTGCAGCTTTAACATTCTGAATGTTTAGCAATGATAAGGAAATATTTGAAAAAAATTCGTTTTCTCATTCACTATGGTAATCATTAAGAATTATTCTCAATAAATATTCTGCCACATTCTAAGACATGTGAACTTTCTAATGGCTTTCACTGAAAAAAGTAATCAAATTCAGAAACAAACAAGTTTTTCACCAGTGGAAATGGCATTCATTATTTAATTATTTTGATCGTTTTAATGTAATGCATTAACGGTTTTATCGGATCGTTGATTTTCTAATTAATCTTGGTAACAAAGTGTCAAAAGACTTAAAAGTCTGACCCAAGCATCTGGGGAGAATTATTAACATCGAATTTTTCCTCTCGTTAAAAATGGCGATGTTGTCTTAACCTAAGAATTTTATGAAATAGTAACAATTAATCAGTGGCGCTTGTTTCAATAGGTACTTTCAAAAAGGTAAGGGTATGTTTATTGTGGCAAACATGAGCTAAGAGTTTAAGCTAATAATAAGCTAATCTCAGGGCTTATAAAATATTCACTGAGATGGAAGAAATTTTCAAATTGTTATTACTTCATTCATTTTCTATTTAACTGCCGAGTGCTTAGAATAATACTATTCAAAGCACTGAAGAAGACAAATCTCGGTGGTATTCATTTGAGTTTGTTTCGTTATATTCACGTCCCGTTTTGAAGCGATACGAGTTATCTTTTGGGACGGAACTCGTAGCTTGAATCGCGGTCAGATGAAGAGGACGATACCTGAGCTGACACACCCCTCTCCAAGCTTCTGCACCAAGCCAGCGGGAGGACGTTTGCCACCCCTACGTATGATTTAGCGTGCAGCAGGCCCACATACATGGAGGATCATCAGTGGAATCGGGTTTCAAATGTGGAACCCTCTAGCACCCAAGTTGAGACCTTACCACTAGACCACCGTGGCATTTCAGAACACGAGGAAAAAGTTCAAAAAATAAACGTTAAGTGTAAACTATTGAATTGTCCATAGTATAAAGATAATTCAACAGTCGTTGTGCAAAAATAAAATAGTAGTCGCGATGTATATAAATTAATTGGCATAGGAGTTCAACAGATACTAACAACTGACATAAAAATACAAATGGGAATTTAATTAATATATAAGATCCATTCTAATGGTGGCCAATATATAATTTCTAAACAGTTAGAGACAGGTCTATATTTCAATAGAGGCTTTCAAAATGCTTTAAATGACGAAAGTATTTATATTTTATGTTGTTTGAGAAAATAAATGTACTGCTGAAAGAATTACTAAGTGTAAATTTTTATGCAGTCTCGCCGATCCTATTAGTCATATTCCGTAAAATATTCTTGACACACTAATGTTGCAAAACGAAAACGGTTCGCGCTTCTGCGACTACGACTGACAGAGTTATGAATCGTTAAATATCACTGTTTAAGACGATTTGGGGCTTTTTCCAAAGGCTGCCAATATTGCTAAGTCAAGATTTCGTAAATTTTCAGCAGTACATTTATTGACTCCAACAGCATACAATATAATTATTTATGTCGCTTGAAACATTTTTCTAGTTTGAAGTATAAGTCAATCTCTAATGGCTTAGAAATTAGCTATTGAGTCACTATTAGAGAGGATACCATGTAAATGCCATAGACTTATTCAAAAATCAGGCTTATTCCAAAGAGCCATTCTTTTCCCATGCCAGTCTTATTGGAAAATAATCAAGCACTTGCCAATTGCAATATGGCCATACAGCTTCGAACTAAACCACTACTAGAAAAAGAATAGTGTTTGCTGAAACAGCATGGATTTTTCCAGGTTTGATTCAATAAACCTTATTTCATGCAGATTTCTATTTAACAAGCAGATATCTATCTGGTTGCGTTCTTGATTTTATTTTCAGTTTGTTCACATTCACACAGACTTACTTCCCTTTGGCACAGTTTGACCAAAATTTGACAGAAATCTACAGTTTGGGTATGAAGATCATATGTCAAATTTCTGTATTCTAGTTCTTTGAGGTTTTGAGTTATGGCGTTCACAGACCGAAATAATTCCCAAAGTAGTTTTTTCGAACTGAAGGAGTTCTAAAACTTGGAGATTCAATAAAATCTTGAGGTCGAATTTTTTAACCATTACAATACTTCTCTTTGTATACTGGAGAGAAATAAATAAATAAATAAATTCAAATGTATACGTATACGCTTTGTTTAAGAGTGACGAATAGCAACATTTATCTGCTTCTTCTTTTCTCTTTTAAGTGATTACATGTTATCCCTTTATTTCCCGAATTAACTTACCAGAAACTTTTCAATTTTGTTTTGGCATCATTAGATACGTTTTAATGCAGAATAATCCCATGAAATAAGAAAAAAACTTTTTTAATTAAATAAAATAATTTTAATAATTTGATTAATAATTAAAAAATTAATTTTTGTCTTAATCTGCCATCTATTGCTAGTTGTCGGAAGTACATTCCTTTTGTTCATGTGAATACTGTCAGGAAAAACGGTCATTACGAAGATACATGAGTGATTAAAGTAGTAAAGTAATACTTTTAAGTACAGTCGGGAAATAAAGGTTAAAGATTCTGAACCATATTTCTCTTCATATAGGGGAAGTTGGGGCAGATTGATACACGGGAATATTGATACAATCCATAAATTTTGATAATTGAAATGGCTCAAGATGTTCACATCCTCTCATATATATGACACTGTAACCCTTAGCTCAAGGTATATTTTTCGGCCATGTTTAGTCAAGAGTTGATTTACAAATGAATCAGACCGGTAATCTTCTCGTCTAAGTGATTTTTACTCTAAGTATTCGTTATTTGATTTCTTTAACTAGTTACGTTTTCTTGCCACGGAATATACTCCAATTGTAGGAAAAAACATTATTTTTTCTGAGCTATATTAAGTTTTGAGGTTGTTTAGCGTTGGTTTTGCGTGATCACTTGTCTTAAGTAAAATGGGCTCTTGAGGCAGATAGATACAATTGACTCCGGAGGGCATTGATACGAGTTTTCTGTGTGTATCAATGTGTCTTAACAGCAACTACTTTGCAACATCGTCTTCAGAAATGGAAAAAATGTAAAAATGAACTATCTAAGAGAAACGCCCAATTAAGGATTTGTTTAAACAATGAAAACGGTTTGAGTTTCATTGCAAAAATGAAAAGTATTGTTGTAAATTAAGTTTAAAATATTTTTTTACAAATTTATTGAAATTGGGGAAAAAAGCTTCACGGCAACTTAATTAATATCATCGAAAAGATTTTTTTTTTCGCATCTTCAGATGGTGAGAAAATTATTTTTGTACCATGTTATTTTCGTAATTTATCAAGGAAAAATGCGAAAATTTCCCTTAATATTTAATTAAATAAACTTTCAAATACGGCTGTGAGATACACATTAGCTCCCTCCAAAGTATTTTTACACGCATATTCTCCTTTATTATTGTAGAGATAAATTATTTTCTGAGCATCATTGTTTCATTTTTCCAGTCTCATTAAAAATGTTGAATTTTGATTAAAATAAAAGTTTATTACTTCCTTAAACTCTTAACCCTTGTATTTGGAATACAAAATTTATTCATGAAACAAATTTTGTTTTGATCCCACACTCATAAATCATCGTTATTTTCGATATTTCCGTAAAAGAACAATGTGCCAAAGCTTGTATCAATTTACCCCTAGTATGGGGCAAATTGATACAAATCCATTTTTAGGAAAAAAAGTGTGATAAATATATTTTATTATGTCATTTATGACCAAAACTCGACTGAAATCCTATATTAGATTAACAAATGTATAAATATAGCGTGTTAATTCTAAATTTGAAGTACACAGTTGGTAAAATCATTTTTTTAGCTTTCCAAAAAAAAGTGTATCAATGTTCCCACATTCTCCCTACTTCATATACGAAAGGGTAAAAAAAATATCGAGAGCCTACTATTTATGCTTTATTGAAGTGTGATGAAAAGAAACACATGTTTCTCCTTCTCTCTTCTAAATGATTACATGTTAAAGATTCTGTACCATCCCGGACAGTCTGGAGAGCTTTAACCACCGCGCAAAAGGATTCGGAGATTCTCTCTAAATCTTTAACAAACCTCTTTAGTCGTGTAGGATTTCCTTTAGAATTTGTTCTTTTCTCTTTTCTTTGTTAAGGTATTCGATGAAATACGCTAAATGACCGAACTGGTTGTTGGAAAACTCTGAAAGAAGAAGGAAATAAGGCATGTCACATTTTAAGCTGAAGAAACTGTAAAACAATAAATACAGTAAAGCACCGTTTATACATCTTTCAAGGGACTGACGTAAAACGACTTATAAATGAAAAGACATATAATCGAAATTTAACTAAACAACTTTGATTATCACAAATTTAATATTTCTAATGTAAATTTATTTAAACGTATTAATTTTAAAGTTTTTTAAGATAGTGCTATTATAATGCAGAATAGTATGGAAATCAATAATTAAATTTTAAAATTCAACATTTATCATAAAAATGAGAAATAGTATACCTTTATTGCTTATCTCGAGTACTCATTATACATATCTTATACGATTTATGTGCATGCAGGTAGGCATTTAATTAAGAAATTCTTTAACGTCATCAGAATTGCTGATTATCTGTGAGTATTAAGTACAACATTAAGTATTGAATTAAGTTCATAGAATGTTTTTTCACTGTTCTTTTGACAAACGAAATAAGTTCGAAGTTTTTCAATGGAGTCCATTGCGTCTTTAAAGAAAGGCGGAATAACTTCTTCGTCATCGTTTAAATTAGCACCAGATAACTTTACTTCTATTAATTCATCAATTATGAATAATTTCGATGTCATGTTATCTTTATCACAACTCACATACTAGAAAGGAGGAAATTTTCATATTTTAGAAGCTTTGAAAACGACATATAACCGAAGCTTTGCGTCGTATAAACGAAGTTCTTTATCATTACAATGAATACGAATGAATCAGGACTGTGATGAAAATACGTATAAATGCGAAACGTATAAACTGTGCTTTATTGTATAGATAAATTAAGGCATTTTACGACATAAAACCTAGAGGGAAAAACATATAAATGAAACGAGGAGTACACTCTAATAGGGCGCCATAGCTGATTTCTAAACAGTTAGAGATAGATATATACTTCCAATTGGATAAGAATTTAGTCACTCAGGGGTATTAGTCATATTTAGCAGAATATTTTTGACACACTAACATTTTAAACAAAAAAGGCAGGAAGCTTTGAATTTCACTAATTTTGATCAATCAACAGTGACCGCTTCCTCGAGTCGTCCGTTCATAGGCGAATCTTTCTCGAAGCGGCTTTTGAAATAGTTTAATCAACTAAAATAATGATATTCAAAGTTTCATAAATCGATCAGTTTTAGTCGTATAGAAGATTGGAGCTTATTTTTATTAAAATGTTAGCATGTCCAGAATATTTTACTAAACATGACAGATAGGACATGGTGTCTGTATAAAAATGTAGAGTTCTTAATTTTTTCAGCAATGCATTTACTGACTCAAACAAAATAAAATATAATTCTTTAAATTGAAATATTCTTTTCTTTTTAGAGAGTTTTTCTAACTGGGGGTATGTGCTTTCCTCTAATAGTTTAGAAACGAGAAAAAAACTCAATCCCGTACCCCCAATCAGTTCGTCTTTTTTTTAACATCCAACAAGAATTTTATACTGGTGCAAAGTTGTCTCCACGAGTGCAACTTAACCCCTTTTTACGGTATGATTTTAAATGACATTTATTGCCTTCAGACGATGTTTGCGTGCCTGTGAACCTTGTGATTTTGGATTCGTATCATATGCCTGATTTGTTCTTTCATTTTGGCCACGTTTTTTTAAACACCCTGCATATTAGCTCATTTTATAGTGTGAACACGATAGCTAGAATAATTCTGATTGGATTTGAGCCTGTTAGGGATATGTTAAAGGGAAGGGTAAAAATCCCCTCCGGGTTCGTAGATGGACCACCCCTCTCAAAGGGGGATGGTTGGGTATGAAGTATTCATTTATCCATAACATCTTTACGATTTAAGATAAAAGAGATTATTCAAAATAGGCTAATTATCACCTCATCATAAAAGTAACTTTTGTGTTGAAAGTTTTTGATAGCTGCAATTGCTTAGAAGTTATGATCTGTAAAGTAGTTTTCAACCCCCTAACTTCAAATGACATTAACATATGCATGTGGCACCTCGTTGAAAAGCTCTCATCAATTGCACTCTTTTCTACCCTCTTTCATCCTCAGTTCTTCAACCTTTTGAAATTATATAGAGAGAGTATTCCGGAATGGTGAATGAAATTCTCTTTTCCTTATATTAGTGGGAAAACGGAATCTACCTTCGATTTCCGGCTAGCCAACAGGAATTTCTTCACATCATTTAGACTACAAACATCATAGCACGGAAGTGATTCATCTCATTTCTTAAGTCACTTCCTTTTCACAACCAAATAACACAAGCATCTTCTAACTCTGCATATATCTACTCCCAAGACACACTTCCTATCTGTTTCGGCCTTATCTCTCGACTCCTTTCTTCTCCACTCAAATAAACACGCCGTAATTTAACTACACGTCAAAAGATATATCCTCACAATTTAATAAAAGCGGAAAAGTTGAGAAACGCCCGGTCTCCCTTTTCATACGTTTTTAATGCCGATTAATGATCAAAAAGTCAAGTTCCCTGACAATTTCCCACCCTTCACTATCCTTTCAGATCCTGGGCATTCTCTCCCTCTCTCTTTTTTCCCTCTCTCTCTCTATCCGTCTCTCTTTTTTCACTCCGTTGTTATTAGAGAGCCTTGCCTTCCTTTTCTTAGCTATTTTCTGTCTCTTTCTCTCTCTTTCGCTCGCGCGCAACCTCTTAGCATCCCGGTTGCTCTCCATCTTCCTTTCTTCCTCCCTCCCCCTAAGCGAAGGGGAGGGAAAGCAAAAGAAGCTGTGGGGATGAGGGAGAGGAGGAAGAAGGATATATCGAAAAGAGAACGCATCAAGTGATAAATCACAGCAGCGTGGAAGAATAAGGGGGTCGTCTCCATATTTAAGGGCATGTTGAAGTCAGCTTTAGAGGATAATCCAGTAATCTGTTATGGAGTGAGTGATCATGTATTTTTAGTCCACCCTTCGGCTTCGCCTTAAACACTGTTTTGTCAAGAGATGTTGAGTCTGATTGATTGCGTTAGGGATGTTATCGATAAAGCAGCGAATTTATGGCTTGAAGTTTATCAAGTGTGATGCCTCGTATTCAGCTTGTTTTCGCTTTTGAATAACAACTTATAGTTATAATCCGCTGTGAAAGAAAAAATCTATGTTCTCTTTCAACAGATAACGACACTACAAAACTTCCGTTAAAAACTCGAGTATTTAATAAACGGCCCAATAAATGAAATTGAATCAAAAATAAAAGATAACGGCTGGAATAAAATAGAAATTAGATGCAGTGTGATTAACTTGGAAAAGGTTAAAGACGGTGAATAGGTAGAAAACCACTTTTTTTTAAAAAAAAAATTGAAATTAAATCTTTGTAAAATAAATTATTTTAACAATTTTAAATGGTTGATCATTGTCTTATATCGAACTATATTCAGTTTAATACATTTTTAAAAACTTTTGTTATGTTAAAGAAAACATGTTTCAAAGAAAGAAATAAGCTTAAATTTATTTTTTAGTTAGCAGCCAGATTATATAGAGGAAAAAATATAGAGATCGGATAAGATAAGGATGCTGTAGATTTCAATATATCTACAATTTTTGCCAACATATTTCAGAAAATTGGTATACAGAATGCCTACTTACACATATATATCTCTATGATAGAGTTATCTGCATAAAAATTATTATCTGTTGTCTAATAGAGATGTAGAGGTCAGTTTCCATAAAAACTTATCGATTCTTCCTAAAAGGCATTTCCGGCAATACATCATACACAGATTAGGTGTAGTTTGAATTGTGTTTGTATTTCCCGAAATGATTCTTCTCGCTGACTGGTGTCAAGCTTTTACCCTTTGGATTGACTGATTTGAGTGAGAAATATGTAAAAAAAATACATAATATTTAAAACTTCAGATCAATGTAACACTCCAGGGGCTCTAAATTAATGGTCTATATAGTCATGGTGGCTCTCTACACTTTTGTGTTTGGTGTTTTTCGATAACTGTCATATTTGTCGAGATAGAATCACTAGCTACTGAGATTCGCCACTGGAGCACTATTTCAGTCTCAGATGACAGCGCACACAGTCTTTATCATTTGTAGACATTACTTCGGTATCTTCAGATTTCTTCATCCAAACGTATTTTAGCTGCATAAAATATATCTATGCACCAATAATTTTCTATGATGTGATTGAAAGCTTTTAATATGTGTTGCAATTTTATTAAAACTTTATTTAATCCTTTGTGCACAGGCACGCTGTATATCGTGCGTATGTGCTGATAAGTCGAATAAAAGCTAACGAAGTTGGCAAGTTCTCTAGCCCTCTAACTTCTTGTTAACATAACTTCTACTAAATTCTACATACCATTTTCCTCGATACAGTCAGTTCGGTCTGGTCGCTAATGCAACAGCATGAAACTTCACCATAAGCTAACCTGACTATCATGAAAAGGCACGAAAGTATCCCTCCAGAGTAATATTCTGTTGTTTTGGAAGAATTTATTAAGGAGAGTCCAGGTGAGACGAAACTGATGCAACAGATCTCAACGGAGAAGTAACTGAATGCAATGACTACGAAACCAAATCTGAGATTGATGTGAAGAACAATCCAGTTCTCGAGGAGACCAGACTCAAAGTCAGACACAAATGTGTGTATCATCTGTCTCTTTGTTAATGAAATTCTTTCTTTAAATTATTTAATGCAGGGGTTCCCAAACTTTTTTCTCTCGCTTAACCCTTGATTATTCTTTTTGTTTTCGCGTACCCCCTATTATTATATCCAACTCTCCCCCTCCCCAACCATCTATTTATGCAAAGAAGTTTTTATCAATTATTTTAAGATTAATTTAAGTTAGCTTAAAAGTGAAATGACTCAAATTAATAACATTTGCAGAACTGATTTTTGATTTTACCTTTTGTTCCGTTTTCACAACAGTATAATTTCAATACCAAAGCAAATGAAACTAATATTACAATTATTTAGTTTTAACTTATAAGGAAAGGTAAAAAAATTACACATCGTTACAATCAACTCTTCAAGTGGTATAGTTATTCAATAGCAAGTATTCATTTAAAGAAACAAAATTCTCTAACATTTTAATTCCTTATTTTTTCCTGTTTCCGCCATTAACAACTTTGATTGCGCGTACCCCCAATGGTCCTTCATTTACCACCAGGGGTACGCGTACCACAGGTTGGAAACCTCTGCTTTAATGCTATAGAATTTTCGTTTAAAGTAGTGAAGTTAGTAAGAAACAAGCAATCAAATCGCGCAGTTTAAAACATAGAAATAATTTTACGTAGAAATGAACGAACTTACTTTCACTGTTTACACTATGAAATTAAAAAACCCCTGTTGATGCATTACGAGCAATAATTCATGTTTTGTCACAGATTGTCAGTGAGATTAGAAATACTGACAAGCAGAAGAAAAGCCCACGATTTTTATTCTTGATGCCAACGCTTCAGTCTAAAATGACGCAGACTTCTTTCGAGTATTCTCTTACGCGAAGGAAAACAAATTGCGGCCTCTTCTGCAGTTGCGTGGACAATTTTCTGACACGCAGAAGATTCAAAGCAGAGTGAATAATGGCGCGCAGGTGTTTATAAAATGGCTTTGTCTCAAAAGAACATGAGAGCGAAAAAGCCTCAGAACTTCTCCCCGCCTGGGACAAAAAGATTGATTTTAGACATTTTGTAGGAGAAAAACTATAAGCCGAGTTCGGATTTTATTCAAGCAGCTTCTGAAAATCTATGGATCCATGCATTTTTCTTTGGAACGCTCTTATTTTCCTTTGCAAGTCAGATAAACTGAAAAAGAGTGAAATACTGTTGCTAAACATTTTCATGCTTGTACAGTCTTTGAATTTATAGGAATCAGTTCTATAAGTTTCTTATTCGAATGATTTTAATAGTTCCACGGCCTTACAGTGTACGAGTGCATTTTTTGAACGCTCTTATTCCACTGCAAGTCAGATAAACAGAAAAGAAAGTGTACACTGTTTCTAAACATTTTAATGGTTGCGCAGTCTCTGAATTTAAAGTAATAAATGGCATAAATTTCATGTTCTAATCTATTTAATTGTCGCGAACCAATTTATTCAGCATACATCCACCATTTTTTTCTAGAACGCTCTTATTTTCCATTGCATCTCAGATAAACTGAAAAAGAGTGAAAAACTGTCGCAACACATTTTCATGCTTGTACACTCTTTGAATTTGTAGGAATAAATACTATAAATTTCTTATTCGAATGTTTTTAATAATTCTACGGCCATTTAATTTGCATCGGATCTGTGCATTTTTATTTTAAAGGTCTTGTTTCACTGCAATTCAGACAAATCGAAAACAAATGAAACACTGTTTCTTAACATTTTAGCAGTTTAATCCTATAATGACTGCTCGGGTGGTTGCGATTGATTAAATGTTTATTGTTTGTTTTCGAGGAAAGCCATTTCGTAGTTAAAGGTTGTGAATCTTTGAACTTGAAGGAATAAATTACATATTCAAATATATTTAATAGTTACAAAACCATATAATTCAGCCCTGGATATATGCAATTTTGTTTTGAAAGCTTTTATTTATTGTTGCGAGTCAAATATACTGAATGAAAGGAAAGCGCTAAAAATTTTAGTGTTTGAATTTTTAAGAATAAAGTATATAAATTTCACATTCAAATATATTTAATTGTCGATAAATCAATTTATTCGACGTTGATCCATGGACTTTTTTAGAACGCTCTTATTTTCCGATGCACGTCAGATAAACCCAAATAAAAAAATTTGAAATACTATTGCTAAACATTTCATGCTAATTCAGTGTCTGGGTTTATAGGAATAAAATCTATGAGTTTCCTACTCGAATATTTTTAATAGAAAATTTCTCAGAAATTATAAAGTTTTTTCCAAATCTTACAAAACTCTTGGTGAGACTTCAGCAGTAACTCCAGAATTTTCTCTTTTGCATAATTTTCCTTTGCAAACAAAGCTTTATTCTATTCCACTCATGGCAAAACAGTATGATCAGCAGGAAATTAACAATCTTTTGGAGGCAGGAATCATTGAACCATCCTCTTCGAGTTATTGTTTTCCTGTAATTTTCAACCAAAATTCAGAATGGTTGTAGATTATAGACTTCTTAACAGTATCACTGAAACATTCAAAATTTGTCTTCCAAAAATTTCTGAAATTATTAAAAACATTGCAGGTAGGAAAATTTATTGTGTTTTGGATTTGAAGTCAGCTTTCTTTCAAATAAAACTGAGGGATGAGGATTAGAGGAAACTTGCATTTTGTACAGAAATAGGAAATTTTCAACCGACTAGACTTCCTTTTGGCTTTAAAAACAGTACATTATATTTTCACACACTAATTTCTAAATGTTTAAATGGTATCACAGGTAAAAATGTACAATTTTTACTTGATGATACAATAATTGCAGCTGATTCTTTAAGTGAACTGAAAGTAACTTTGCAAGATGTATTTGATAGACTCGTAAAATTTAATCTTACTCTTGATCCAGCAAAATTGCAATTGTGCAAGTCAGAAATTACATATCTTGAGTTTGATATACATTCTAATGGTTTTTCTCCATCAGAGCCGAACATAAACAAAGTAACAAATTTTCCTAGGGCAAAAAATTTAAAACAGGTACAAATGTTTTTGGGTATGCTAAATTATTTTAGAGGTTTGGTTTATGATTATGCAAGAATTGTTGAACCTTTGGTAAATTTAACAAAGAAAAATACTTCATTTGTTTGGTCAATTGAATGTCAAAATGCATTTAACACGGTACAGGACATCATTCTCAAAAAACCTATTTTGAAAAACTTTGATCCACATTTGCCTATTTCTTTAATCACTGATGCTAGTAAAATTGCTATTTGTGGTATATTATTGCAAAAAAAAGACAATATATATTATCCTTTGGAATTTTTTTCTAGAAAATTAACACCAGCTGAATGTAAACATCCTTCGATCAGAAGAGAATTACTTGCTACTTATGCTTCAGTCAGGCATTTTCATGACCAATTATTGGGCAAAAATTTTGAACTCTTAACTGATGCTAAGCCTCTGACTGAATATCAAAGTCTTGATAAAAAACCAGAAATAGTTGCTAGATGGTTATTGTATCTAGGTACTTTTTCATTTACACCAACTCATATACCTGGTATTTCGAATCCAACTGATTTTCTTTCTAGAGTTGTAGAAGAGAATTCTCTAAATGTAAATAGCATCACTATTTTTCAGCCTAATGATAAATGATCTATGCAAAATATTTTAATTGAACAAAAACAGGATGCAATTTTAAGTAAAATTATGAATGATTTAACTGATAACAAACAATGTAAACAATAGTTTCTTGATGTTAATTCAGGTTTGTTAATGATAAAAAGTGCACATAAAAATAAAAGGAAAATTGTAAATAGAATTATAATTCCTAAATCTCTGATAAAAATTTGTATTGAGACTGCACATGCTCCTCACTTTGGTGTTAAAAAACATTTGAATTCATAAGACATAAGTATCAATGGAAAGGCATGTATTTAGATACAAAAAGTTTTTGCGAAAATTGTGAAATATGCCTAGAAAACAAACCAAAAGCAAAATTAACTCAGACAAAAATGATTCCCAAAAGGAATTTAGCACCAGATCAATGCATTACAATTGACATTGTTGGAAAACTTCCTAGATCCACCGACAACAAAAATTTCATTTCAACTATAATTGATCACTACAGTAGGTATTTAGAAGCTTATCCTTTACAAAACATCACTTCAAAAACTATCATTAATTGCTTAAACAAATATTTTGCTAATTTTGGTCTTCCAAAATTCTTAATTACTGACAATGCAACAAATTTTATCTCTAATGAGATGGTAGAATTCTTATACATGTTAAATATTTAGCATAGAAAATCTTCTATTTATTATCCAATGGCAAATGGTTTACTAAAGAGAGCTCATAGAACAATGATAGAAAGTTTGGCATCCATGTGTGAGAGTACTTTTCAATGGTCTCAAAAACTTCTATTTTTTAAAATTGTATTATAACAATTACATTCATTTTGTAACAAATTTTGCTCCAGCAGAAATATTCTTTGTCAGAAAACAAAATTTAACACTTGATAGCTTTTTTCAACCTGTAACTGCTGAAAATGAGTCAAAATATCTAAAAAATATCAGACGTAATATGAGTTCCATAAGAAATAAATTTGCAAAAAATGAGGAACAATATTTTAAGAACAATGCTCCACACATCAAAGGTCGTAAAGTGCCAAATTTTAGCTTGGGCGACAAGGTATTTGTAAAAACTTTTTCTCATCCACAGATATTCCAAGAGAAATACAAAGGACCTTTTGAGATTGTAAAAAAATTGAGAAACAACAGTTATGTCATAAGTAGTCTAAAGGACAATAAAACAATGAAAGTAGATGTAAGTAAAATTTTTAAACAAGAGCAGCCTAGGCCAAACCTTAGGAATTAATAAAAGAATTGTTATGAAAGGAAAAATTTCTTTGAAAATAACATTTATGTCCATAATTGTTTTACAATTTAACTACAGTATAGAATTTATTTACTTCATGATGTAATGGCTATCAGCAAAGTGTACACAGAGAAAATATATGTAATACATAGCTATCGAGAGATTTCTTGTTGTTTTCATTCTGTATGTTGAGATTTATATCCTGGTATTTGATGGTAGTGTATTCCATTTTATATTATTTTACTCATTTTGTCAGGCTGGTCCGAAAATGTAGTGAATAGGGTATAGGTCTTAATAGGAGTGTTCTTAGCGAGAAGTTAAAAAAAATTGTACTGCATGAACTTGCAGCCTTTTGAAGCTATATACAAATAAACTGATTGTTTTTCTTTCAGAAGTTGGAATTCTGTTATAATGATATAAAATGTGTAGTTCTTTTTTTGAATGCTCTAAATTATTTTTAAGAAGTGAATCAGAAAATAAAAAGTTTTGTGAACAACATTAGTATTGTGAATAAAATTGTATGACATAATTTCAAATAGAAAAGTCATGTGCTCTGAATTTTTGTTGTAGTTTCTCGGAGGAGAGTGGAGACGGAGCAAAGGTGTAAATATAATGTATAAAAATGTATGATATAATATTTTGAAACTTAATGTGTATAAAACTCTATATGTTTTATAGAGCAAATTTTGATAATTGAAATGTTTTTGGGAAATTTCTTTCGGTCAGGTAGCAGCAGAGAATTTTTTTCCCGTTGAGGGGGGAGATGTTAGATTGCAAAAAAATGCGACTACATCATTTTTCGGCTTTACCAGTATTTTCAAATAATTTAAACCAAAGTTTCTTTATTATCTTGTGGCATCTTTGGCAACTCTTGAATTATCAACGGTAATTTTTTACAGTTTTATCAAATATATTAATTTTTCTTATTTATTTTTCTAGTAATTAACTTAAATATTAATTGCCTTAACTTTTTATGTCATTTCCTTTAATGTTTCAAGATTTATAAAATTATAAATTACTTTATTTAACGGAACTATTTGCTCGCCATTTTGTACGGCGTAGGTTTTTGTGTGTAAAATGGTTGAAGCGTCGCCTGACTGGGAGAGTTTCCTTTGTGTGATTTTTGAATTTGATTTGTCTATACGTGCAAGAAGTGGGTGCAGCTGCGGGGGCCCGAGGGCCGTTAGGCCTCTCGGTGCTTATCCCTGCAATTATTACGATGATCCTGAAAAAAGTTGTTTCGATTTTCCAGCAATTTTATCCATGACATTCTGCAGGAGCATAGATAGTTCGGTTTTCAATTATGCGAACTCAAGATATTCTGAACTAAAGCTGAATCTGTCTACGCATCTAATTGCTGTTTTCGTAATACGTATGTGTTCTTCTTCAAAATAAGTTGGTGAAAGTATCCGAGATAAAATGTGTCATTTATAAAGATAATAGCAGTGACTGCTTCTTAAAACGGAAGGTTCTTCTACATGGTGTTGTAGGGATGAAAGAAGCCTATATCTCAACACTGTTCCTGATTAAGTTTCTTGAATCGCCTGTGGATCGTTACAAAGCTCGTTCCTAATTAGTTTTCTTGAATCGCCTGTGAATCATTACAAAGCTTGCTATTTGTGTTGTTTAAGAATGAGAGGTGCCACTTCTAAAAGTTCGTGTTGCAAAATATTTGTGCAAGAAAGTGTTTCGAGTCAAATACGAATTAAAGTAAGCTTGGTTTGCCAAGCCAAGATTGAATGCAAGTTATAATACAAAATCACGTAATATGTGCTTCCACTGATTCAAGACCCTTTTTTGTGACATAAAAAGTCTTCATACGTGTAATGAGTGTGTGCCCAGTGAATTTACGACATATTACAATTTTCTACAGAGAGATCTTTCTTAAATTTAAGTTGTATTTTCTTAGTATCTTTTTACTATTTTTAAGCCTGCAGCGCTTTTGTAATAATGTGTAACTATATATTGATGTGTTGGTCGTGTGCATCATAATTAGACATATCTATTTGTTAATTGTGGCCGTAATTGATTCAATTTAAACAATTGTTAAATAAAAAAAATATTTAAATTTAAGAATTTTGGTTTTGCTTTAATCTCTATTTGTGTCAACGCAATGAACTTCTTTTGTTTTCAGCTACTTCCACTAGTGGCCAAATATTTTTTTAGGTGTCTAAAAAGGTAGGGGCTTAATTAAGTAGAGTAAAAATTTGCATTTTATTTGTATTTCAAATTTCTTGCACCATAATTATATTTTTTAGGTTTTAACATAAATCTAATTTTAACAAGTTCCACTGCCATTTAATAAATAATGGATCAGTGCATTTTAGTTATAAAGGTCTTTTACCACTGTTAGTCACATAAATCGAAAAAGAGTGAAACAATGTTTCCAAATATTTTAACCCTATAATGACGATTCCGGTGGTTTCAAGTGATTAAATACTTATCATTTGACTTTGAAGAAAGCCATTTCGTAGTTAAAGGACTAAAGTTTATGAATCTTTGAACTTAAAGGAATAAATGGCATAAATTTAATATTCAAATATAATAAATATTTACAATACCATTTTATTCAACATGGGTCTGTACAATTTTGTTTTGAAAGCTTTTATTACCGTTGCTAGTAAAATACTCTGAAAAAGAGGAACGTTAAAAATTTTAGTATTTCAACAGTATGTCGAATTTTTAAGAATAAATTATATAAATTTCACATTGAAATATATTTTATTGTTGCTAAACCAATTTATTCAGCATGGATCTTTCATTTTTGTCTTGAACGCTCTTATTTTCCGTTTCATCTGAGATAAACTGAAAAAGAGTGAAATAGTGCTGCTAAACATTTTCATGCTAATTCAGTCTCTGAATTTATACGAATAAAATCTATAAGATTCTTATTGGAATTTTGCTAATAGTTCCACTGCCATTTAATTCAATCTGAATCCTTGTATTTTTATTTTAAATGCTCTTATTCCTCTTCGAATCAGATAAACAGAAAAAAAGTGAAACACCGGCCATATGCATAATAAATACATAAAAAATCAGGTTATTATGCATAATAACCGCCTAAAGATCCCGTTGTTATGCATAATAACCGATTATCCACATTGATGTATTGCTCAGTGCAAGTGCTTTGTGATTGGGTTGGGTTAAGCTGACAGCTTTAAATACATCAAACCTGACAATCTGAAGGTTATTATGAAATATACTTTTCACTCAAAATAACACAAATTAGTTTTAGAATGCCTATAAAGTCTCGAATGGATTTATTTATTTTTTTAACTTTATCACTGAAAATAAAGATTGAAGCTGTATATTTGCTGATTATAAATTCGATAGATGATATTGCCGTAAAATTATTCTTTTGGATGCTGTTTTCTTTGTTTATTTAATACAAGCGCAAAAAATATATAAAATTCATCGACGGGAACATTTTATACAATTTAAAAAAGTAAAAGAATATCGTCTATAGAATTGAATTAGATTGCCTGTATTGTCTCGCTTTGAAACAACATGTGGGCTATTTTGCGGTGGACCTTGTAATTTTTAACCTTAGCCATATGACAACGATGACACCTGAGCCGACATCTTCTTTTCCAAACATCCGTGCCACACTGGCGAGAGGACGTTTGATACTCATCGTCAGATTTTGCAAGCACCAAGCCCACATGCATGGCGGATCTGTGATGAAATAGGGTACTGAACATGGAATCCTCCAGCCTGAAGACGGAACCTTATCATGAGGCCACCGCCTAGCCAGATGACCACGACGACACCTGAGCCGGCATCTTCGTTTCGAAACATCCGCGTCACACTGGCGAGAGTACGTCTGATCCTCACCGTCAGATTTTGCTAGCGCCAGGCCCACATGCAAGGCGGATCTGTGATTAAATAGGGTACTGAACATGGAATCCTCCAGCCCGAAGACGGAACCTTATCAAGAAGCTGAAGAGGCCTATCACTCTCGGAACTAACGCACATTCAGAGAACATAATTCGAATTTAAGGGCACCTTCTCAACATTTTTAACATCTTTTGTATAATATTTTAAGAATTATTTAAAAATCTTATAACTTAATATTCAAATGATATAACATTGAAGAGCAAAATATATTTTCTTCCGCTTCTTTATTTGAAATTCAATTTTTTAATATTCCCTTCTACGTTTCTCAAATATGAATATTTTTGCTTAAATTTTATTTGCAGTTTTACTGAAATATATTACACAAATCTGTGCATGAGTTTCAAGATACATGTAATATTAAATTTAGTATAAAATTTTGATGGTTTTGTTTATTGAAATGTGTGGAAATTTAGCAGTTCTTCATTTTCTTTATCATGTATATGAAAAAACCTAAATAATTGAATACTTATTGCCGCATAGTTTTATCTTGTAAATAATGTAAACATGTAAAAAAAAATTGGAAATCTTTAACGTAAATAGGAAAAGAGTTTTAACGTTTTTAACCTGAAAGTTTAGAAAAACCTAACATAGAGGAAAAAGCAATTTAAATTTGTCACTGGAGAATATATTTCATTTGTGAAAGTAAATAGAAATCTAAATAACTTCTGAAATATTAAAAGAGTAGCTTTGGAATTTTAATGCAACGAGCGCAAGAATAAAATAACGAAATATGTCAATAAATTAAAAATAGATATTTCTTAGGTATTGTGTCCTTTTAAATTATTATGTTACTAACCAAATGGTAATGAGACATGAACTACTATTTATAAATTATAAGAACAAAGGCGATGCATGAAAAACAGAAGATTAAAAAGCAATCGTTTATTCAAAAAACACAATTAAAAAAATACTCTTAACTATATTTATATCCGAGTGTTTCTAAATATATTCACAAAAGCTTTAATATACAATATTCAAAGGATGAGGCTAGGCTTCAAAAGTTAAATTAGTGACAGATTCTAACTTTGGTATACTTCTACTCAGCCAGCTTTAAAATTAATTATTTTAAAATCTTTTGACGAGGAATAAACTCCATTTCCTTAATTAAGTAATTTAATTTAACTATGTTGCGACGGACATCAGTCAGCATATCTAAGAGCGCTCTCGCGGTTAACTATTATACAAGCAGTGTATTAGCTAACATGATACTGTGTAAGTTAATATTGCTCGATAATTAAAACCTTTTCGAATTAATTAATGCGACAAATATTCTTATAAATACTGATTCTTAATAACATTTCAAGACTGATTTTTAGTCTTAGCTAATATTTCTAGCCGGAAATAATTGAATTCGCGTTTGTAAGTTTTGATAATTTGTTTTTAATAACAAAACTATCCGCCTTCGGCGACCAACTATACGCTCGGGCAAAATAAATTGGCGAATTGGCGGTTGTAGAGGTTGAGGGACTCGGTCAAAGTTTTATGTTGCAATATATCTCAAAAATAGAGGGTGTTGGGCTGCAGAAGACCATTGATGGCATATCTAGGGGTCATAGGCTTTTATATGAAATGAAAATTGTCGAAATGGGTCCAGTGGTTGGGCCTGGGAGTCTATCTGAAGGTTTTACCCGATAGAGAATGTACAGTGGAGTAGTGTTTTCTCGATTTCTCACAAAAATGGAAGGTGGTAGGAGGCAGGCGACAATTGATGACAAATCTAGACGTCATAAGCTTCCATATGAAGTAAAAATTATCGAAATCGGTCTGGTGGGTAAAGCTGGGGAAGTGTCTGATGTTTCTACCCATAGAGAATGTACAGTGGAGTGGTGTTTTCTCGATTTCTCTTGAAAATGGAAATTGGTGGTGGGCAGGCGACCATTGATGACACATGTAGATGTCATAAGCTTCCATATGAAATAAAAATTATCGAAATAGGTCTAGTGTTTGGGACTGGGCTACTGACCATCTGGTTTTGCCAAAGTATTTTAAATATATAGATTTGAGAAAATTTAACCCATTCTTACTTGGTTTTATCTAATTTCTTTCATGTTTGTAAATATGATGCTTGTAAAGACGAAAGTTTATAATCAATTTTTCACTCTTCCCCCGATTTAATAAAGTTCGGATATAGTGTGTAGTTGTTTTTTTAAAATGAGATTCATGTTTAACATGAAAAGAAGGTTTAAACGTAATCGCACTGCTTTGTTTACATTTGTTATTTTTGGAAAGTGAAATCACGTGATCTATCAATTGCTATAAATGTTGCCAAATCCTACAACTAATAACGCGTTTCCTGGGGCCGCATAATAGAAGTATTTACATAGATGTGGTTAAAATTCCGATTTACATAGAGTACATAAATCACAGCGCCTCACGTTTTTACAATTTTGTTTCGATAACCAGTTTTTTTATACAAATTATTTTCAGCATTTTAATACCCTAATATACGCATGTTTTTAATTTTTATTATTTTTCAAAAACCCTTTTTTTCTCTTTATCAGCTGATTTATTTCCGCATCATATTCTCCAGTAACAGAGTAATGAATCATTTTCGTAAATGTGAAAGAATTCATTTAAAAATATATATATCCTTTATCACATCCAAATGAAATATTAGCTAAATGAAATTTCATTCACATTTCAGTTGTTTCTGATGGATCATTTACAACATACATTTTGAGACAGAGAGATATTGAAATCAATATCTTGTTTATAAAACCAATGATTCCTTTTGAAATAGAAAACTGCTCCTCTCTCTGTCTTCTTACTTCCTTCCTTTAATTAAATTCAATACTTATTTGCGAACTTCTTTTACCTGTGTAGAATTTCGGTCGTTTATGAGATCTAAATATCTAGAAGGAAGAATTGCCATCATTAATCTATTATCTGCCAAAACGCTATTATTTCTCTTTTTCAAAAAATAAATTATATTAATATTAAGGAAATATGAAAGAAAATGCTATTTCTGAAAATTTTTAATTAAACTAATTAATTAACTTTTAACTAGAATTGATTATCTTTTTAATTAGAAAAATGATTTTTATATGATTTGTACCTTTTACATAGGAGTCAGCTGAACATTCAGATATAACTAATAAAGCCAATAATTGCACTGTTCAGGTGAAAATAATTAGAAAAAAGCGTCCCCAAATGAAAAAGAATGGCAGTATTGGGTTAATGGATGAATAGTTAAAAAAACATATTTGTTTTCAATATAACAATTACAGTCAATTCATTTGAAACACGGTATTCTGTAAATGTGGTTTCCGAATAATAAGTTAAAATTTGAGGCAGTTCTCCCACAATGCGGCATTCTAACACCATGACTTTATACAACGTGTCTCAACACCCTTGTACGTTCCTCATTTAGCAGTATTTTCTTCACACTGCTTTTTTTTGTATAAAGTGTGTAAGTTTCGACAGTATTTATTAAATTTACTAGAAGATTTGTGCTCGTCTAAGACGGGCTTTTAGCTCACCAACCATTTCTCAGAATAGATCACATATTCACTCACGAAAGACGTAATACAGAACCACATGCACATTGGCAAATTTTGAAATAACGTCCGTCCGATACTTTAAAGATCTGTACTCATAATGTTTCCCAATATGCAAAGAAGAAAAGCTTACATATAGTAAACAAACAAAATATGCTGCGATACTTCATAATTTAACAAAAAGATCTTCCCGAAGAGGAAAAATAAATTAATTCTAGTATAACTCCTATTTGGTATTAAGTAATCTAAGAAGCAGAATCTCTTTGGCACGTAGCCAAACTCAAGTGCGTATTCCACATCTACATGAAAAACCCCTGTCTGAGTTGTTATGTGATTTGCGCGTCCGATTAATGACGCTGGGCAAAGGGACGTGTTTCTTTTTAACTCCGCCCCCGACACGGACTTCTGTGGGTGATTCTAACATAGATGCTGAATTAAGATATTTTTTTAAACTGTAGTTTTCGTATTTTATATTATTGTAATATATAAAAGTGTCCAGCAGATATAATCCTTCAAATTGGTATGAAAAAATTTTAAAACAAAAAAACATAATGAAGTGTAAAAATTAATTTTAAAATATATAGTCGCATGTAACCAATTTTTCATCTCATTGGGCATCCCCCCCTAAAATTTAGAAATAGTAAAGAGGAAAAGGTTTCTAATATCTGGGGTTTTCTTATTAACGATATTTAGGTGCTGTTTTCCAAAAAGTTAAAATTTTTTATATTTTTATTGTAGTTGTGAGTGCGCCTGACATTGACTTCTACCGCAACTATAGACAGAGCGTTTCAGATACTCTTAGCTGACTTGTAAAGATGGGCATTCACGAGAAAGCCATTTGTCCCAACAACTGGTTTGTATTCCACTCATTTTAGTCGAAAAATTAGGAAAATCATTCACGAATATTCCAAAGTTTGTTTTGAGACAAGTTTCAATTCCTCCCACCCCTTATTCCTCCTCCTCCCCCAGGCGGGGGATTTCAAGTTTCATTTCTAGCCTCGAAGCGAGGTCCCAATGTAGGCAGATCCTTTGTTTTACCGCTACCTTCGAATCGAGGTCCCAAATTGGAATATGCGAATGGAGTTTTGGATTTTGAGTTCTTTGGAATTCCACCACTTTCAATCCATTTGCTCAAAATTTCATATGTTTTTGACCTTGACGATAGGTTTTTCCTCCTGTATTCCAAAAATTCCAGATAGGAACAGCGGTGAATACCCCGCTTAAAGAAGCATTCATTCAATCTGATATAATTTTTTCAATTGCTTGTGTGCGTGCACATAGGTGTTTATATAGGCGTACGAGATCATGTGTTATTAATTGATATTTTTTGTTTGCTTGTTTCGGTATCAAGAATTCTAGTTGATTTTAACCCGCCGTTGGTCGCAGTCATTTTCATTCTGAAATGACCGTAATGTCTCTCGTGGATATAAAATTATGCTCATCCGGTTATGATAAGTTTTCCTTTATAACTGTAATAATTAATCCTAATGATAATGTAAATGAGTATTCTGTAAAAAATCAAATTATAATGCGTTTAAAACAGCTAATTGATGCAGACTGCATGTATATCCATTAGATATTGAGACTAACGGAGGGTAAACAACCGACAATTTTGCAGTTGTATGTTGCCAAAGATTTCATTGACCAGTTCCACAAGCCACATTTTCTATTTTTTCCATGCTTTTGCTTGTTGCTGCATTACATGAATGGGCAATCCCAGTCCCAGTCGTTCGTTAAACATCTGAACACAGCAATTCTAAGCAGATGTCGAATATGCGATGAGAAACCCTTCAGTCGGAATTAAAAAATAATAAAATGAGACTTTCTTTTCCTTTGGTGTACTGTGCACTACTGCAAAGGATATCTCAGAAATGAAATTTCAAGCCTGTAGGTGAAAATTTAAAAAAGTTATCATATGTCCGGCATCCGGATAATACCGGATATTTCAACTGAAAAACACACACGCAACTTTCAATGTAAAATGGTTGCCAAAGGATTATAAAATATTGAACAAGCATTTTAAATGGTAATAAAAGGTTTAAACGCAAGAAATTGCTTGAAATGCAAAATTCAGCATCCAACTCCATTTTGAGAAGAGCGAAGATTTTCTGGATTTGTTTTGGGGAAACTTAGTAAATGATATTACTCCATCCCCAGAACGAAATTTTTTTTTGCTAGTATTATAATTATAAGAAAGTGGAGAATCAAATCAAAGAATCAGTATGTAGTTTCATAAATTATTGAATTAATAGGAGTAGTTCAAAGTTGATGTCCGGTATACCGAAGGGGTTTTAAGAAGGAGTTTAAATCACTATACCTGAAAATCGATTGCTTTATTAATAAAATAAGGTTAAATGTGGCTCAAATATCTCTAAAAAACTAATGGTATTGGTCAGTTTGGTGGAATTTCGGAAATGAAACATTTTATATACCTTTTAGCTAAAATATTTGAAGTCACTCTTTTTGGATGCAAAGCGTTGAGTTTCGTTATTGGATGCATAAGTACAAGCGCTAGTGCCCAGTTACCCCTATTAAGGTTAGGACATAAGGCAACTGGGAACCCTTTATTAACTTTTTTATATTAAACAAAATAGAAATCAAATCTACTTAATGTAGTCTTTAAAGTATTCCAGTTATTTTTACAGTAATTACGCCTTCACAATCACAGAATAGCTTGACTAGTTTAGTTTAGTTACATTAACGTCCCGTTTGGAAGCAACACGAGGGCTATTTCGGGACGGACCTCGTATTCTTGAAACACAGTCAGATCACCTGAGCTGGAACCCCCCTTTCCAAACTTCAAAGTCACACAAACGGTAGACGTTTGGCCACTACGTATGGTTTAGCGTGCAACAGGCCCTACACACGGGGGATCTTCTGCGGAATCGGGTTTCGAACCTGGAACCCTCCATCCCCAAAGCCGAGACCTTATCAATAGGCCACCGCGGCCGAAATGTTTGACTACGGTTGTCACAATACTTTAGACTTAAATTCAACAAATTAAATAAATTACGCCTACCTCAATTTCCACGGACCGGGAGCGCTGTTGAGAGCTGGGGATCCACTTTCTGAAATATAATTATTGAATCCATATCCAATGCAAAGGAAGAGAAAGCCACTGAAACGAATACGTTTTTTATTGATGGTGGCGAAATCGCCTCCGGTTATTTACATTCTCCCCGCGCAAGGGTAAACAAACTGTTGCCACTCAACTATAACAAAGCAATGATTATTTACATGATGGTAAAGATTCTTTAAAAATACACGCATTAAGAAAAGGTTGATTATATACAAAATTACACCTTCAAGAAAGTTTGATTGTCCATTTGCACACATTATTTGCCTTTGGATTATTTTCTCACCAATTCTCGAGTAATATTCAAAGAGACCTGGCTGAAGATGCCTGCTCTGGATTGGTGGGAAAGTTCAAGCGTCCAGTTACGTCACTCGTTGGAAGAGGAGTCGCACAAAGGTAGTATCTCAGGAAGAAAGCAACGCACATTCTTGCTACCATCTTTTTTCTTAACTACTCTAGTGTGGCCGACCTTTTGATCGTAATTCTAGATGGAAGGCATATCCAGTTTTGTCATACAGAGGCTTGAAACTTCATCCATATTTTAAAAAATAAAGGGTTTTGAGGAAGGTCGTCTACAAACTTTATAGGGTAGATCAGGCATAAAAAAAAAATCATTTTTTCAATACAACATACGGCCGGAAATGCAAAGGGGATTCTCTGCAGGAGTCAGAGAATTAAGAAAAAGAAAAGGATACACAAGATGAAGTGTACAACACAGTTGGAATGGAATACAAATTTACAATAGCACAATAAGTTAGTTGTATGGATAACAACTTGAGGAGCGTGTATTGTCTCAGACGGTAAGTCCTTTGAACTCTTACATTAAGTATTCCAAAGGTTTGTTGTTGATACTGCGTCCGACTTGCCATTATTGCATCTGACATTCCGCATACGATTTGTAAAGTTGTTTTTCATGCAGTTGGGTTGTATTACAGTAAATTTGTATTCCGCTCAATCTGTGTTGTGCATTTCATCTGGTATATCCTCTTCCTTTATTCAATTCACAGACATAGAGACCTCTGAAGCGGCATTTCTTTCAATTTCCGACCCCATGTTCCATTGTAATAATGATTTTTTTTTCTGAGCCTAACCTCTCTTTAAAGTTTGTCACCGACGTTTCTCAACACCCTGCAGAAAGTTTATGTCCAGAAGCCCTGTTTCCCCTGCAATCCTTTTCTTATTTTAAAAATAATTAAATTTTCTCTAACCGTTGTGATTGGATATCTAACGAGATTCTATCGTCAGCACATTAACATGGTATTCCAGAAATAGACTTGTTAACTTCTCTGATTTAGTTTTTAACATAAATATTTTTAACAATATAGAAAGAATAAATAAGTGAAATAGTGTATTTTTCTTTTGTTCCATTCTTTATTTGTTCAGTTTTCGATATTTGTAACATTCATGCTGAAAGATGTTTTCTGCAAATGATTAGCAATAAGATCCTTTTAGCCATTAGAAATCGCAAAAAGAATTATTTTCTCGCTTAGAAAGTGAACTTTCTAATATATTGCAATACTCGCATGCTGTCACTTTTATAACAAAATACCTTATGCCAAATCTGCGGAAACATTTTATTGATGCAAAACGCTTGCATACATCAGCTACATCTGCTCTCAAATTGTTGTATGTGATATGTGATTGTTGTATGTTGTCATAAAATTACGCATGTCGCTAAAAGGTTCCAGCTGCTAGATCAAAATTTCGTATGTTTTGATGAGTGCTATTTTTGACACACGACATTATGATTTAGCAGCGACGATGTATATGCACTCATTTGTCACACCTATACGAATGGAACTTAAAACCTATGGAACCCACGAAATTTAAAAAAATATTTATATCACGCCCTTATTCAGAGCTTTGATTAGCTGAGAAAAAAAAGTGATGAAAGGGAGAAATTGTGTCCTCTGTTTTGTTTTATTGACAGTAGGGAGAAGTTCATTAGAAGAAAAAAAAAAAAAAAACCAGCTTTGCATCGGCCGGGAATCGAACCCGGGCCGCCCGCGTGGCAGGCGAGCATTCTACCACTGAACCACCGATGCTGCGAAATAGCCAAATCTCCTTTTAAATAAATACAAATGCATCAGTGTCGTGCCGCAATGATTCTAAACATCTTTATAATCCTTAGCTTCCTCGTGGCATACATAAGTCACGAAGTTCATCAGTAAGGAAGAAACAAGTTTCTTCTAGTGGAGAAGATTTCACTGCCTTGAGACCAACACATCTAGATAAGCAGAAAGAAAAGTAGAACAAAAGTTTCCGAGAGATGTGATGCATAAATTGTATTTGAAATGAAGAGGTGCACTCTTTGACATGTCAAGTTAGACAAGTCAATTATTAAAATTCGTTACAAACTATGTTTTCAGAATTTACATTTACTCCCATTATAACGTATTTAAGATATTACATATTTTCACTAAACGTTTTCCATAAATAAAGTATATTTATTGAACCAAAGCTGTCAAGATCTCCATGAAATTTTGAAGCCAATGATCCAGATGATGTCAAAATGTAATTTATCCGGATAATGGGCTAAATTCTAAATAGCGCTTCCAAGACCGATAAAGTAAGATTATTCTCTCCTGTCTAAGAATGGTTTTGCATGTTTCTACTTTAAAAATTGATGATATTGTTTTATATTGTAAAACTCATCAGACGAAAAATCTCAATTTTAATACCTGTTTAATATGTTGTCCAATCACATTTTTATATTTGTTTCCGGCGATGTATGAAAAGCCGGCATACTATAGAATGTCTAGTCACTTTTCTGCAAAGTTGATATTATTGAATTGAGTGAAAATTAAAGTTAAGAATGATTTAAATATGTTATATACTTTCCCTAGACATTGTATGTAATACCTAGGTATTCTACAGAATGAAGAATACTGTTTAAAAAAAGTATGGAAGGAAGGTTATGATAAGGCTTTTATTTAAAGTACGTGCATGCTACAGAAATACAAATGTTATTTAGAAAAAAAAATAAAAAGTGCCATTGAAAATCCTTTATTCAAAATAAGTAAAGGAAAATGAAAGTTATACAAAACATATTTTATGCTTTTCTAATTAAAAAAGAAAATATGAACCTACATATTACATCAAGAAAGGAAATAATTTTATCTTGAATTGCACTTATTTTATTTCATATAGAAAGTAAAACAGAGTCAAATCAAAAACGTATTTCATATTTTGTTGCTTTGTCATTTGGCATTGTATATTATGCCTAGGAAAGTGAGAAATATTAATATTTTCATGTTTACCTAAAAATTCCTAGGTATTCGATAGAACGCCAGAGTTCGAATTTTGTCAGTAACTATACAAAATTTTTACAACGGCGATCAATATTATTTACATTAATTTTTATAGAAAATCAAACATAAAAATTCATTATATATCCTGATCCATTTTATATAGACTTCGCTCGTCACGAGAAACAGAGTTCGCTTTCAACATTTTTTTGAAAATCCTCCTCCAAAAACTTTCTATGTCATTTCTGAGCGCACAGCTTCTGGCATACTTAGTTATATTATATTTATCAGAGTGCCGTTTCCTCACCAGCTTCTCTATGGAGAGATCGGACTTTGAAGCAGACAAATTATAATTATTTCCAAAAATTAGAATTGAATTTGAAAAGACAGGATGGTTATCTGTTTATACTGGAAATGAAAGAGGCAGTATAGGAAGACAGAGTTTCCGATTTTCAGGCCATCACCGTTAATCGCAATAAGTTCTCATCAGATTTTTGTAAGTTTTATACTGGCTAATGCAAGACATCGAAAAAAATTTGCATGTGTACTCATAAATAACCTCGGTGAATAAAGTGCTTTCAAGGTAATTCATTCTTTTGTGATCATATTTGGAAATTTTTTTCATACACTGAATGTTTTTCTCAACACTGCTTTAAATCATTTACCAAGTTCCACACTTTTCTGATGAATGGTTAAAGCTCTGAATAGGGGAACTTTAAATGTGGGCACCCTGTATTTTAATCATCAAAAAGCTTGACTTCCAGATGATATTGGAGAATTTTTCACTGTTTAGATATTTCCCTGCGCCTGAAAAACACATTTTTGAAACTACTTCTGTATGCTCTTCCACGTGAATCTGAACGCGATCACTCGAAAACGGAGAGAGCTAGATAAATGTGTTCTTTGCATTAAAACTGTTTACTTGCTTCAAAGTTTGGGGTATACCAATCAAGAGGAAGAGATACTATTCCAAAATACAGGGCGAGTCTAAATTGTTTTTACAAAATAAGAAGGGTGATAGTACCCATCCAGAGGAGCAATAATTACCATGGAACATAGGGCGGCATTTCACTCTGAGAGGCAGAAAAGAGTAGAATTAGAATTTCAACATGAACTTACAACAGTGTTGCGAAAGCGAATGAACGATACCAAAAGTTACACAATCTGATTTATTTTGATCAGAGAAAACTCACAGCAAGTGCTCAAGGTGGTGGCCACGCGTGCCGTTGCACAGTTCACACCGGCGAAGGAATGACTGGCGCATCTTCTGGAAGATTCCTGGTGGTGTGTTAATTTTGTCTACGGTATCAACGATTCTCGCTACGAGATCTTCAGCCGAGTCCACAGGCGTCTCGTACACTAAAGATTTCGTGTGCCCCCAGAAGAAAAAGTCCAGGGGGTTGAGGTACGGTGAGCGAAGAGGCCAAGCCACAGATCCGCCACGTCCGATCCATCGTACGGGATATGTACGCCAGTGCGCTAGCGACCAGGCCATCTTTCTTAGGAGATATACGACGTAGGCAGGTACAAAACGACGTCAGAGGCGATGACTTGTTCATGCTCAACGCTTTTGGACTTTACTCTATTCTGCCTCTCAGAATGGAATGCGACCCTATGTTCCATGATAACTATCGCTCGTCTGGATGGGTACTATCTCCCCTCTTATTTGTAAAAACAATTTAGACTTACCCTGTATATACTTAATTTTCTTCGCTATATGATAAAACTCAACTAAAGCTAATATTGTAGAAGTATAAGAGAAAGTTTAGGGCAGAATACCTCCGGCTTTTCCTCCTGCAATGCGCGCAGTGGATTCTAAATTTTAATTGGTACAGTACACTCAAGGTACCTCTCTTTGTCATGAACTAGTGGGCATTGATCCCATGACGAAATGCATTCTTAATAACTATTGCATCAAAACCACCCTAGAGGAAGATGCTGGGTTCGAAAGCATGAATTGGAGGCCAAAGGGCCCTCTCTTCAGACAAAGTGGACTGGTGTCAGAGGTCAAGGGGAAAAAGTGGTTTTTTGAACTATGGTATGAACCGAGAAAGGCTGCTGAAGAGGAGAAAGAGCTGAGGCTGGAATCGGACTGGACGCTTCGAATGGGAGGCAGAGTTTTTGCAGTGGCGTGCATTGCACCGAAGCAAGTAAATCAAAGGTTCACTAAATAATTTATTTGCTTTGATGTAGTCTATTTGTGTGTTCCAAATGCTTTTCTCTCGAAAACTAACAAATAAAGCACGATTTGGTTTTCTGTATCATTGTGATTAAAACCCCTTATTGTGAAAATGGACAGCAAGGCAAAAGGGTAAAAGGAATGCGACAGAATAAGTCTTGTAGTGAATCTTGACAGCTCACCATCTTGCAGGTGGTTCTGACAGTTCAGTTGAATTCAGCATCACGTGCAGCAGCTTACTAGTACATTATACTCCTAACTATCCAGCCTAATGTGGCAGAAGGGCAGGTCGAATAACAAAAAGGCTAGATAGGTCGGATTTCTATGAACGCTTAGTTCCTACCTATAACCATTAGAAACACCGTCTTTAGACCAAATTTTGCTGGTATTTATATTTTCTGATCAATCAGCACAGATAATTATTTTATAAATATTTGTTATGTACTATACTGCACGTTTTTAAAATTTATTACAAAAAAAGGAAGTCGAAGAATAAAATTATTGTGCAAAGCTTAAGACAATAATATAATGTCTAATTTAATTGTTCGAAACATAAAATCTTTGCACTGAACAGTATGAATACCTACAAATTGAAATAAACATAGAAGTAAAGAATAGGTTTAATTGTTTCAAAAGGTATTTAAACTTATTTTACTATTTGCTGATAAATGATTACATGAAAAAGATACGTCTTACACACATTAAAATAAACGTCTAAGAAGAAAGGGTCAGGACTGACAGTTTTTAGTTTTTGAAAAATAAACTCTTCTTCATTTCAATATTTTATCACGGAGAGTTTTTTTAAAAACTTTTACAGATATTTTGCAGGCAGGATTGTTGAGCGTCCATTGCATTCTTCTAGCTCTAAACGATCAAGTGACTATTCAGAGCTACGTCTAACAGAAAATCATGCAACATAATATGAAACTTCTCTGCACTATTATTCCACATTTGGTAAAGCTTGTATGAATCATATTATGTTCATTATACGTATTAAAACTGTGCTTGGGCAGGAAGAGCACGATAAATGATATACTTAGTTGTAAAAGCTAATAAATATTTCTATAGAAATGTAGAATATTGTGTACGATTAAAAGTGTTTAATCAAGAAACTCTTCTTCTGTGATCCATTTGCCTAATAAGTCTGTGTCACGCAATATGGATAAATGTGGATGCTTTGCGGAATTGACTGTGACAAAAAGAAAAGGAACGGCCATAACAGGCAACATTTAACAGACTGCGGAAGAGTCTTTTAAAAGTGGAAAAGACTGCAAACTACTGATACTAAAGCAATCAAGTCTCAAAAAATACAATTTCCCAGTTCATAAAGAAGAAAGTCTCATGGCAACCTCCCATCCTGAAGCTTTGCGTTTCACCCGTGATATAATGCAATTTATAGTGCCTAATTAAAGTATTTACTATTTACTCAAGAAACTATAGTTCCTGTGTTCCATTTGCCTAATATGTTTCAGTCACACATCAAGAGTACGTAAACGCAGATAATTTGCGGAATAAGCCACGACAAAAGGAAACGGTACGGATCTGTAGTGACAACATTTAACAGACTACGGATGAGTCTTTTAAATGTCGAAAGAACTGCAAACTACAGATACTAAAGTACTCAACTCTCAAAATATACAATTTACTTCGTTTCGTAAACACGAAAAACAGTCTCCTCCGACTCTGAAGTGTGTACCTTCGCGTTTCACCCGAGCAACTTGCCAAAATCTCTCGTCGCCGTGTCGTATCCGATCCGAGTTAAATGGGTCTTCACTGCTCCATCAAGATCCAGCCAAAATATCCCAAACATCGGGCTCTCTGCCACCAGAGCCGGGCAAAGACACGTTAAATATGTGCTTGTCTGATCCTGTTGACAGATATACTGCACTCTTTATCTGCGGAAAGTGTCGTCTGTAAAGAAGGGAACATAATTAACGATCCACCCCAGCGTCACATTTGTCAAATTCACGGCCTCAACTTCTTACCTACAAGTATTTTCATTCTCTGCTTTACAGCTATTGCCCCGGTCCCTATTTATAGCGGCTTAAGACCTCTCGGCTGCATATATTTAACTCCGGGGG
>BGPR01009507.1:35071-57197 GCA_013235015.1 Araneus ventricosus
GTTTGATTAAAATGAATCTACTGGTAGCCTACTGTGCTAACGTCGCATTTTTATTTGGGATAATTTCTCGTGAAATAAATCGACGCTTTAAATTTAACTGGAAAATTACTCTGACGATTTAATTTGATGCGTTTCGAGTTATTTCTGAATTTGAGAACTGGTCCAATAGCTACTGATATCTCCTGTTATGATTAAGCTTAATTTTTATTTTGGTTTAGAAATTATATTAAGTTTAAATTCATTGTTTGTTTGCGTTGATAACCTCGCGTTTTGAATGCGCATGTGTCAATTCTGATCGTCAATTTTACAGTTTATTTATTGAAATAAGGATTTTATGACTTCTTTAAATTTTAAGGATTTTGCGGATCTACTATTTACTTTTAATTAGGCCTTTTGAGATCATTTTAGATTAGACCTTTAAATTAGGCCTTTCGAGATCATTTCAGATTAGACCTTTCAATTCGACCGTTCGAGACGGATTTTCTTTGAAGAAAATAAAATCTCAGACAAAATTCTAGTATTTCGGAGGATGAATTTATTCATCAGAAACCGATAAAACAGTTTTTTTTTTTTACTTTAGTGCAAACTTACAGTTTGGGACATTTATGTCCCAACTGGCGTGAGTACCGGAATATATATGTCTCATTAATCTTGTTATGGTAAGGTTATTCCGGTTTGAGACACCAATAATGTATTATATCGGCATCGGCATCGCTACAAACTTCACACTTCTTTTATTTCATAGGTATTCTGTATGGAGAATTTTAACTGTCATTATCAGCAAATAGTTCAATTTTCGGTGATGTTATTGTATTATTAATATAATTTTCAATGAAAAACAGTTGTTAAAAACTATAAGAATCCTGGGAATTTGTGAAACAAGTGGGATATACAAGCCGTCCCAACAGTTCGTTCATGAATTTTAGGGCATATAGAAGGTTAAGTTAGGCATACAGAAAAACGAGTCGATTTTATATTAGAACAGGGTTCCCAACCTTTATTCCCTCGCGGACTCCTTGGTTAGTCTTTATATTTTCGTGTACCCCCTACTGTCATATCCCCCCCCACACCAACTACCGTCTATGCAAATAAGTTTTTATCAATGTTGTTAAGGGCTTAAGTTAGTTCAAGAGTCAACTGACTCGTATTAATAACATTTGCTGAACTTTATTTTTGTTTGACATTTTATTGCTTTTTTACAATAGTATTAGTTAAACACTAAAATAAATGAAATCAGTATTGCAATTATTTCGCCTTAACAGATATAAGGATAGCTAAAAATTACACTCCGTAATAATCAACTATTCAAGCGCTATAGTTATTAAATACCATGTATTAACTTGGGGCAACAAAATTCTTAACTTTTTTAATTCCTTATGTTTCCGTCATTGCCAATATTGATTTCGCGTACCCCAACTTCGCGTACTCCCAGGGGTACGCGTACCACAGGTTGGGAACCTCTGTAATAGAACATGGGGGTCACAAATGCAAAGGGCAACTGTTACAGGGTTTCTTTTTTAACTGTAAATTAAGTCAAAGAAAAAGACGTACCAGATAAAGTGAACAGCACAGGTTTAATGAAATAAAATTTAAAATTGCAAAACAACACAGCTGCATGAATAACATCATTAAAAGTCGTACGCAGCGTGTAAGATACAATGACAAGTTGAAAACAGTGTCAATAAGAAATCTTTGAAGTAAGTGTTTGAACCGTCTGAAGCTGTATACGTTAAGCTGTATATGCTGTTATTCATACAACTTCGTTACTATGTTATTACAAATTAGTATTCCATTAAATCTTGTATATCCTTTGTTTTACTTAATTCACCGACAAAGTGTCTCCTTCTACGTTTGCGCCGTATGTTCTATTTTAAAAATGACTTGTTTCTGTATGACTGACATTAACCATAGAATTTGTAAATGTCCTTTTGGGACACCCTGTATTCTCCAATTAGTCTGAGTACCAGGACATATTTGCTTTTTATTCCAGTTGTGACAAACCTTATTCAGGTTTGAAACACAGGTAATGTTCAATCATATCTATATTGATATCGCTACAAATTACTCTCATCTCTTATTTCAAAATATTCTGTTTGGTAAGTCACTATCAGCTACTAGTTCGATTTCTCATGATGTAATATTATTATTTATGTATAATTTGCAAGGGAAAAATCGTTGTGGCAACCTATAATAATCCCGGGAGTATTTATCGCGGCCTGTAAAAGCAATGGGGTATATTATGTGCCTCACAATTCTTTTTATACACGCTGAAATAAGAAATTTGAAATGGATAAATGAAAATACTCAATATAGGGCTGATAAAATGCAAAAGGGAATAATTTTCTGGTTCATTTTGCCCATGTATCGCAACGACCTTTTGAAAAATAAATCTACAAATGATGCCATTATATAGATATTTGACACCTCAACGACTTTTTGGGATATCAACAAATACCCATTCATAATAAAACAAAATATAAGAGATTTTTGTTAGGCTGGAAGTTAGCGTCTATGTTTAAACTTCGTGTCCGATAGCCTCTGGGAAAATGAAACGACTGACTCCAAATTTAACTTTCGACCTGCCCAACAAAAAATAGAAATTAAATTTTATCTGTGCGAACAGAAAAAATAGAAATCAATTTGTTTCTGTAAAAACAGTATTTAATATCAATTTCAAGTTATATCTGTTTAAATAAATATTTCTCTTTTTAATAAACTTTTGAATTTCAGCACCAAATGTAGCTTTATTCAATTAATTTTTTAAATAATTTGTCGTATTTGGATAATAAAATTTGCTAACAGAACGTTTAAAAGACACAAGCGAACATTTTTAATAAATTTTGCACAAAAACTAATCAATTAAACTAAAATTTTATAAATATCATACAGAAGAAGACTGCCAAGAAGATTTTAATTTTGACCTAGTAGTGAACCATACTAATGATGATAATAGAATATAGAAATTAAGTTGTATAAACAGAACAGAGAAATTCGTTCATATTTGCTTGAACAGAAATTAGAAATCAAGACATATCTGTGAAAGCAGATAAAATTTGATTTCAGTTTCAAGTTATATCTGTTTTCTTAAAAATACTTTTTTGAAGTTAAATAATGATAAATATAGCAAAATAGTATTTAAATTTATTCATTAAATGTTAGATAATTGCTCTGATTATTATTTTAAATAAGATTATAGAACGTTTCAAAGACAAGGATATTGATCGAAAACCAAAACTTTATAAACATTACGGAGAAAAAGACTGCTGAAATGTGCGTTAGACTGCTGAAATGTAAATGTTCAACCTGTGAGAGCAAATCACAAAGGACAGCGACAGAATTGTTTAAAAGCTCTCAAAGATAGAATTCCTCGATTATTATATGCTTGGAAAATTAATTGTATTCTAATTGAAAATAAGTAGTGCGAAAACATTTCCTTACCTCATTTTCTCGTAGAATGCAGAAGTGCGTCTGCATAGCAGATTCAAGTCATCTAAATAAAAGGCATAGTTATTTAATCCATTTTGACCCACAGTGAACTAGAGCACTGCCTTTGTGAGAGATAATGCGAATTATGTTGAAGCAACACGGACATACGCTCCCACGAAAGGAACAGAATAGCAGAATACCAATCTTAGAGTAGATAGGAGGTACAAGTTTGCAGTTCAGACGAGTTTAAGCTGCGCATCTGTAGAGATTTTAGAAGAGTTGTTATAGTTTCTTATTCTGGAAAACACTATATCACCTCACTTGTGTTTCTTGTTTTGTAGATAAGAAACAGTTTAATTGCAAGTTTTCATGAAATTTGTTAAACGTGATGTGTAGTGGTTCGTCGAATCGGGATGTCACTCTTCTTTGGCAGTATTTTAAACTATCAGTACCAGTCTCAGGTGTCATGTATGATGGGAAATTTCCCATCATGTTTCGTTCTTGAATGATGCTTGTCAGATTGTGACAGCTTAATGCAAGAGATCACTGATTGTCTTCTTCATAAATTGTAACTGGTAGAGATTGTGGTAAGTCTGAAGTCTTTTGTTAGGTTTATCAGCCATACGGAGACTACTTAGTAGTATTGGCTGCTGCTATCTTCAGTCAAGGATGAGAGTGCAAACACAATTTTACGTTTTGACATCCATTGAATTGTGCAATTTCCAAGTTTGAACACTCCCTGCTGGTTGATTTTCTGTCTGATTTATCATTTGCCCAATCTGCATCGTGAAAGCAGTCAAGATTGGTCTTTATCCATGCTGATAATCAATTTCACTCCAGCTGTTTTCAGATATCCTTTATTATCCGTTTCACAGCATTCCAGTCTCTCTGGTTTCATTTCTTCTGCTTAGATGTTGAGCATACTGGCAATATCATAATTGATATCATATATATACAGTAAAGCCCCTACTGCTTTTCTTTCTTTCTATACTGTATTGTTTGGTAGTAGATCATCTTCTCCTCTTGTCAGCTAATTTGGGTCCATGGAATGTTAGTTGGTTTTGTTTTCAGGTTAAATTTTTCAACAATTTCTTTCATTCTTGTTCTTCTTGTTCAAAGCGAAATTTTCTTAGTTCTTTCATTTATTCCCAAGTAGTAATTTCTACTCTCACCGGCAGATTTTTCTTCAATTCATATTCTTCTTCCAGTTCTTTTATAATTTTTTTCTTATATCTTCTTCTTTCCAGCAATGAGCAAATCATCTTACGTAGACACAATAATGTACATTGGATTCGTTGTTTTATGAATTTAACAAACATGATCCGCTTGTTCTTGTCTTCAAAACCATATTTATTAAGCGATTCTTACTCTAAGATGCCAAGCTCTTGCGGCTTGTTTTAAAACCATAGATGGCCTTATTTAGTTTTACAAACCTTCTGTTCTTGACCTGCTTCAATGTAGCCTTCTCTGGTTGGGACACACATGTAAACTTCATCTTCTAAATTTCCATGTAAGAAAGCAGTTTTAATATCGACGTGCGTAACGTTTAAATTCTTGGTACGCAGCTGCAGCTAAGAAAGTTCTTATAGTAGTATATGTGACTACTGGTGCGAAGGTTTCTGTCACATAGTCAGTTCCGAATTTTTGAGAGAACTTTGTGCGACTAGCCTGGCTTTAGAGTCTTCGGATATTGCCTTTGAGTCATGTTTGGCTTTGAATGTCCATCTACAACCGATGACCTTTTTCCTGATGGTGGTGTTACTAATTTCCCAGGTTTCATTCTTTGAAGAGAGATTTCTATTTCTTTCTTTTGTCGATCTGATCCATTTTGTTTCTTTCATAAGGATTTTCCATCTTAAGACACATCATTCCAGCTTTTTGGTTCTTGTAATCTGTTCAGGATTTGCAAAGAAGACGAATCTCTCAGGAGGTATACCTTTTGTTTTTTCTTTTCTGATCTTCTGTGTTGACTGGTTTTGTATTTGTGAATTACTCCAATTCATATTCATCATCTTCACATGGATTTACTTCGGTTCTTTTCATTTTATTCTCCTTCTTCCATTGAATGATTTTCTTCGTGTTCCAGCGTCTCTAATTCAATCCATTGCTGTTGTTTCTGTCTTGTTTTTTTGAAGTTCTTTTGCTTCTTTCTTAGCATATGGAAGAGGATTTCAATAAATTTACAGTTCTGCTTATCATAATTTTGTTGTCCCCTAAATAAATTCTTGTAACTCCCTTAGATCTTGCAATCGTAACCTAAGAATATTCCTCAACTGTTTTTTACTATCTAGTTTTCCGCGTTTTGCTTCTGTATGTAAGCATAAGCTTTGCATCCGAAAACTCAATATGGGATGTTGCCAAATTAGGTTTCATGATTTGTCCAGAGTTCGTAAGGTGTTTTTCCTTTTGGTTTTAGGAGGCGGTTTTGTGGGTGTATGTTGTTGGGTCATTGCTGCTTCAGCTCAAAAATCTTTGAGGTAGGTTTGCAGAGCCAGATGGTGAGACATCTTGTCATCTCAATGAGAGTCCGATTCTTCCGTTCTGAGATTCCATTCTGTTGGGGTGAATATGGTACAGTCAGCTGGGAGAACAATTCCTTTGTTCCTTCAGAAAATCTTCGATTTCTTTTCCAATATATTCTCTCCTGCTGTCACTTCTAAGAACTTTGCTGTCCTTCCAAATTGTTTCGTGTCATCGCAATGTATTCTTCCACTTAGAAAGAACTTCATTCTTTTTGAGAGAGAAGATATATCATGTATATCGAGAGTAATCATCTACAAAGGTAAGGATATAGTATTTCCCACTTTCATTAATTCTTTGTGTCACGGCATTGGTTCAATGAGGTCGCTATGTACCAAATCAAGTGGATGTGTAGCTCTATATTTTGCTTCTTTAGGATACATGAAATTCTGGACAGTTTATTTTTAATGCAATGAATACAGTCACCTATGTGTTGACAATTATCTAGCTACAATACCGTCAGCAAGATTTTCTTTTTTTACAAGTTAAGCTGATAGAATTTATATTGCGGGTGTCCAAGACGCTTGTTATAAATAAAGGCAATTGGCGATTGGTTACAGTTATATGCAAAAAATTATGATTTGAAACTTATCTTCGTATAATTACTACAAAGACTACCGTTATTTGAAATTGCTTCTAAATATACAGTTTTATCTTCTGCCATACATTTGTTTTTGTTAAAGTTCACAGGAAACCTTTTTCGTAATTTTACTGACAATAAATTACACTCTAACTGTGGTAAATAATACGCATTTGTAAACATATCTCATGGATACTGCCTGTTATGGTTGAAAATAAATTTTCCCAGTACCTAGATGAGATGATTTTCCCATCTGCAACGATTATTTTATTGAATAAGCGCTTGTCATTAATTAGGTGTTGACTAGCTCCGGAGTCGATGAAAAAGAAACTTTTGCTTTTAGCTTCTAGTATCAGCATTTGCGAGAAGTGTGTGTTTAGGGTCTGGAAAGTGAACTTTCGATTATGATGGTGCTGAGTCAGTTATAAAAGTAGTTATTATTTCATTATACACTGTTGAAGAGAGCGTTGTTTTATCATTTTTATTCTGGAGCCTTCTTTATTTTGTTTCTCTGTTAAGGATGTTTTGTTTTCGTGTATCTGCATGCATACTGACGTTCTATCGTTTTGTTTTGACTTGACTTTCGTTTGATTTTTGTATTGGGTCTTGACTTCCTTTTGAATGGAAATCTTTTCTATAATCCATACTTTGTTTATGATAGCAAAAATCCCTTAAATGGACTCGGGTTTTTACAGAACGTACAGAATTTTGTCATTTTTTATTTTGATTATTGCCTTTAAATGAGATTCGTTTTGAAAGTTGCGCCAAGTTTCGATCTGAATCTTGTTCCTTACGACGATTGTGTGTACTCATCTGTTAATTTGTTTTTACCCTGGAGTTAGTCTTTATTTTCCGGCCTAGCTTCTAGAGCCGTTATTAAAGCGCTATCGTAGATCCAGTGGTGCAGAGTCCGAAATCAACAAAGTGCAGCGATAGGTCGTTCATCTTTCACTCACGGCTTTAAGCTTGTCAATTAATCTCAAGCATTTGATGATGTGTCTGTTCATGCTACCGTCTCTGACATTTTTGTTTATGTGTATAGTTTTCTTAGCAGAAATAGTTTGCTAGGATAAGTTACTTCTTTCATGAATAGCTTAATCTTTATTCCATGTCGCTTTCAAGGCTGTTGTTTCATATTTAGCCATGAATAATTTGTGAATCTTTCAATACAGAGATTTATATAATTGCTCTAGCTTGTCTATATCTTTCTTTTATATATTTTCATCTGGTTGAGATTTATGTGTCGTCTTCAATAAGATGAAACAGATCCCTCTTTAATTAGAATCATTTCCATTTTGAATTTCCATAATACGAATAGTTGTTAGCATTGCTTAACAATTTGAGGATTGTTTCTTTGAGAGATAGCATTGTTTTGAAATTATAGTTTTCTAACTTAAAGAATCTTATAATCGTTCTATATCACTTCGCACCACCTAATTCATGATTCAGTCTCATAATCTTGTTGGAAAAATTAATTATATTCTAATTAAAAAAAGTGTAAGTGAAAACAATTTCTACTACCTCATTTCTGGTAGTAGATAGAATGCGAAGTGCGCCTGCATAGCAGATTCAAGTCATCTAAAATAAAAGGCATATTATTTAATCCATTTTTTATTCACAGAGAGTGGGAACTAGGAGCACCGTACTTTTGAGAGATAATGGAATTTATTGGCATGAAGCACATCACGCACATACACACGAAAGGAACAGAATACAGAATACACCTCAGAGTAGTAGAGTGTATGAGTTCAGAGTTCAGGACTGAGTTAAGCTGATGCCATCTGTTGGCGCGCTAGAAGAGTTATTGCTATAGTTTCTTATTCTGGAAAACACATATGCAACATTATATGCGTTTCCCAAGTTATATCTGTTTTCTTAAAAAGCTTTTTAATTTGGAAGTTATATGTTATATTTATCATTATTTAGCTTTATTATTAAATGTTGATTTAAATTAGCTCTGTTATTTTAAATAAGATTATGCAGAACGGTTCAAAGAAGTTCATTACAAATACCAAAACTTTAAAATTATGGGAGACTGCTGAAATGTGCGTCAACCTGTGAGAGCAAATCACAATAGATGCGTGTACAAATGTGTTTAAAAAGTCTCAAAAATAGAATTCTGAGTATCATATATGCGTTTCAAGTTATATACTAGTTTTCTTAAAAGGCCTTTTGAATTTGGTAATATTATTTTGTTATTTTGTCATTATTTAAGTTATTCATTAAATGTTATTTAATTCTCGATTATTATTTTATAATAAGATTTAGAACGTTTTAAAGATGGTTGATATTGATCGAAAATAAAACTTTATAAACATTACGAGAAAAAGACTGCTGAAATGTGCGTTCAACTCGTGAGAGCAAATGACAAGGCAGTACCTACAGATTGCTTAAAAAGTCCCAAAATAGAATTCCTGCGTATTATTTGCGTCTGACGAGCAGATGGGGCTAATTATAGGAAGCTCTGAAAAAAGAGATTCGTGGAAACGTTGAAGTTTCCTTTTGCGAAACACGCGCTTCACAGATTTTTAACTTGTTCAGCGTCTTGATAAACGTGACTTGGCAGGAATTACTATGTGAAAAGAAATCAGTTATTTAAATTATGAGAAAAAAATCTGCAGGAATCAACACATATTTAGCAGTTGGTAATAAATTTGATTTAATGTTATACTATTTTTTCCTTCAGGAAATAGTTTCGTGTTCTTTCAACACTACACTGCGTGGATTTTTCATGCTTATTTAACTACTAGAGATTTGGGACTGTCTAAGACTGACTTTTAGCTTGCCAACAATATCTCATATCTGATTGTCACAAATTTACTAACGAAAGTTGTTGAAGAAAATGTCATGCAGATTGCCAGAGTGCTTAAGAAATTTAAAAAAAGCATGAAAAAGAGAACTAATGAATCAATTGACACTAACTTTCGTTTAGTCCGAGTAAAAATAATGCAAAATCTTCTAACAGAAAAAAATGCATTACCAAATGCAAAGTAAAAAATGATGAATGCAAATCTCTAAGTAAAAGGAGCCCTTTTCAGGTGTAAGAACGGTTAAGGAATATTCCTAAGACCATTGAAATAGAGACCTCAAAATACGGGAACGCCCAAGTTTCTCTCTCAAAGATAAGGGAAATTCCCTCTCCAAAAACCGCAATGACAGCTGGTACTCTCTGAATTATAAGAAACCCCTCCCCTGTTCCCCAAACTCTTCTGGACGAGCCACTCTGACGAAGAAAGCGCGCACTGCGGGTGTGAAATCAATCACACTGCGTCTGGTATGAATTTTGCACGTAGCCACGCCCACATTCTAGAGCGTTAGCGACTTCGAACGGCTTGTGTATTATAGATATCTATGTAAATCGACGAAAATAAATGGAAGAAATACAGGAAAAATAATTTAAATTTGAATCCGGCCTCTTGTTCGAAGCATCACAGTAAGATAATGTTGTAGGCTTTATTCACCTGGATTCATATTATTTTAAAAAAATTCTGGATTATAGCAGCGATAACGTGCAGACAAAAATGTATTTAATATCTTCGCAATGCGCTTGTGTGTATTCGCAGTGGCTAAAGCAATGAAAAGTATTGTTGTAAAATGTACCTAAAAATATTTCAAAAATTAATTAAAAGTAAAGAAAACATAGTACAGAAATAAAATTGGTATAATTGAAAAGCTAATTGTTTGAATTTTCGAGTGGTTAAAAATTATAATTGACCGCAAATGCTTCGAAGATATTGAGGAAAAAAGTTAATATTTTGATTAACTTTTAATTAAAAATCTAACTAAAATTTTGAAAATTCCCTTTTTTAGTGAGTCCCTGAATACCTAAGAAGTAACTACATGCCAAATGTGGTAGCTGTAGATTCAACGGAAAATTCGGCAGAGCGTTTTGAACGAATTTTGTAAAATGCATGTCTCATGTCAGAATTTACAAATAGTATTCAGCATTTAAACAACAACAAGTTTATATCTGGATGCGGTTTTGTAGTGGGGAACCAACTGAAATTATACATTTTACGGTTAGCAACATGAACCTCCATTACTCAAGGCAAAGACGTAGGAAAACAGTATAGGACAATGTTAAGATGGAAGATATCCATTAGTGTATGAGGCAGTTAGTACAAATAGAGGAGCATCATTGCATATGAATTGGTCGTTGTTATCGGGTTTTCTTTGAATCTTAATCTAATTTACAACTTGATTCTCATACATATCTTTGATAACGTCGATATCTTTGGGCCGTCGTCATATTACAACAAGAATATTTGAGAATATCTGAATTTCTCTTTACCGGTGCGATGGACTTTTCTGGCTGCCACAATCTCCAGATTTGTATCCTCCTATTAAATTGTTCTTGTATGAATTCCTGAAATGCTTGTGTACGAGGTGTCCGTAATATCTGATTATTGATTGACACCCGCACTGGCCTAGCCTACCCGAAAGGGTGTAAGGTCCAACACGCGCCAGTGGGGAAAATAGACGATCATTGACAGCAAGACAACGCCATGTGCTCTCCAGCCCCTAAGGGCAAGGAGAACACACCTAGACCAAATACAGGATTTGCACTACCTCAATAAATCCGTTGCCTTTCCTAAAACAATTACAAACTACACCCATTAAAAGGGTGGGAATTGGTTACACAAATTAATTACAGAACAATTCTCCCTTTTTAACAATGTTGGCAAACAAAACGATGCAATAAAAGTCACCAATAAAATTCCATACATATGCATAAGAAGAAAAGATAACACTAAATACAATAAACACAACAAGAAACATCAAACAAGAACACACAATTTTAAAATTTTATAATTTAAAAATATATGCCTCGCAGTTAGTACCCTTAATTACAGTAAAACCAATGCTTCAACAACTCCAAGGAATTTTAAAACAAATAAATCCAAAAAGCAAAACCAAGTATTCAGCAGTGTGAACCCAGGGCATAGGAAGGAAGAGCCGAACAGACACAGTGCCCGAAGTTCGTAATCTCTCAAAATTTCCGGCAGAGGAACTGAGTGTGAGCAAATTAATACCATTCGTGTAAGTAAAAAGTCCAAGTGTAAAACATCTGATAAAAATTATACACACACATATGCACGTGCATATATAAATATATATATATACATGCACACATACACACACATATATTTAAAACAACATGGCAAAAGGATGCAAAATACACAATTTTGACCAAAGAGCTGCGTTGGCACTGCAGCAGCGATCACAGAGACCACCGACCACCTAGTTTAAAACCACAAAATACCTCTTGAAAGAACCAGAAGTTAAAAAAAATCCATTATAAAAAGTAAATCAGAAATACCGCAGCAAAAAAAAAAAAAGCAGACCAGCCGGCAAAAAATATTGATTTAAAATTCAACCATCTGTGTTAAAACCTTCAGCCGCACCACAACCATCACCAAAATACCAATGGCGCAGCTATTCAAAAATGTATACAATTCATTAAAACAAAATCTCCACCAATAGACGCAGGAAAAGGAAAATTTTCAAAACTAAAATTAATCGTGGGCCAGCCGCGCGCGCGCGCGGTTGCACATGTCTTCAGAGAATTTTTTTAAAAATTTCGAGATTCAACGGGCATCCCATGTTGCCCTGTAAATTTTTGAGACAAAATCGTCAGTGATTCTCTGATGGTTCCTTCAGGTCAGAGGACATTTAAAAACATAATGGTCCGCATCTCTGTCTAGACCACATGGGCAAAGTGGCGAATTCAATTTTTTGAATCTAGTAAGATAATGGGGCAATGGACAGTGACCAGATAGAAAGAAGATTTGATATTTACTATAAATTAAAAATTTTATTGTCCACACAGGGAGCGAAAACTCTGACCCTCCTGACAGAATCCGAGTCATATTCGTTCCAACTTTCTTGCCATTTTTTAAGCAATATTATTTCAATTTTGTACTTGCTACATGTATATGGAGTCGGTATTTCCACAAATTCATCTTCTGTCTTTGCTAATTTAGCATGGTAATCGGCGAGCTCATGTAACATCTGATTAGGATATTTAAGCATAAGATGTGAAATATCAGCATTTTCCGCGGCAGAACTGGAATGCTTTAACGCATTCGACAATCGAATATTCGACCATTAAGCCTATTGTTACGAACATGGAAAGTCGCTTCCCAGCAATGTTAGTCTTATGGTTGGGAAGAGAGTTTTACAAGGTTAAGCATGGATTGACGGGCAGCGGCTGTTCCGGAATCCTTGACCTTGGCGACCATTTTGGCGACTTGGCGACAACTTTGAAGACCTTGGCGAGAAATAGATGATTCCAGAAAATGCAACCCTTTTCTCGCTATTTCTATTAGGAAAGGGAATACGCTTGAATATACGAGAAAACTCCATGTGACGTCACGGCCTGTCGGATAGAGTATATAAAGACCGCTCCTGGATCAGAGGGGGTAATGTGTTGATCCATTGGGAACGACTTTAGAGTTTCATCTGCAGTGCGAGGTAGGAAGCTGGTGAGATGAGCGCTATTGAAAGTGCTGTTATTGTCGTCATTAGTTATTTGCTGACTGTTTGTGTTGCTAAATATCAAAGTGCTGAACTGTTATTACCTGTGAATTGTTGTCTGTTTACGTTGCTAATCTGTGCAAGAACTATTGTTTCCTGTTACCTGTGCTACGTGTTTTCCTGCATATTTGTGAATAAACCTTCATTCTCCATTATCCTGCGTGTTGGACTGTTTACATCATACACCCACAGAAAGACTTTTGTAACAGTATATTAATAAACCTGATTATAAATCTTATCTTCATTAATTTGTTATTCTTATTGTATCTCTAGCATTCTTGCATGATGTCTCCATTTTCCTAACTAGTTTTCCTTTAAATAATTTCATTAATTCTTTTTTTCTTTTTGCCTGGCCTATTCTTACAATTTTTTCAAACCCTTTCGATTCATCCTGTTATAGAAAGGCCTCGTGGGTTTCTGAGTTCGAAAAGCTATCATGAAACTCTTACCTAAGAATTTTTTGTTATTTTTTTCATCTTAATTTAATTCCTTTTTAACTAACTTTTTTTAGATATAGACAAATAAATAGAGAGATATAAAATTTAATTTCACAAAGAACTTTCTTTTATCTCTGATATTTAGTACGGTTAATCAAGAGAAAATTCACATCTAAATCACCTCGGTCTGGAGCATCCTCCGTCCGATGTATGTGAGTAACTGTCGCTGCAATAGCTCGAATGCTGAGGCCGGAGTCCTAATGGCCTTCACCGGTCACGGCCCTACCCTCCCGTAGGAGGCACGCACTACTGTCTCTCCGCCACGAGAACTGTCGCCGCCAAATTTTCTAGTTTACGGCGGTCGCTATAGAAACAGGTTATCGTAGGAAGAATCCATTTCCTAGTAGGTCGAAGTTCATTCAAATGTGTTCCACCGCAAACTGGCGCCAAAAATTAAAAAACTCCGATTTCCTTTGGATTCCTCCTATTCGAAATGGACGTTCCCTAGCATAACCAGTAGCTACAGCGACCGTAAACTAGACAATTTGGCGGCTACAGTTCTCGTGGCGGACAGACGGTATCGCCGGCAGTAGGCTAAGCCCATGCCATTCTTGTACCCACCTGAGAAGCGAGACTGCGCTTAATTATCCGGTGGCTTCTCATCCACGTACTCGTGGTGCTAAACCGTGGAACTAACCAAGAGGCAAAAAGAAGTATATGGATTTGTTTATGGATATTAATCTTCTCATTAAACGTCGAATCTCACAATTGGTAACATTTTCTATCTGCAAGGGTAACATACGAAAATTTTCACAACCTCCACTGAGAATATTTTTTAGATAATTAACGTGATTTATGCTCGTTAATGTCAAAAGCGAAAAATTACTTACCTAATGTTTTGTTGATACAAATTGAAAATGCGATACCAGAATCAGAAGTTACAATTCAAAGGAATGAAAATTAAACGATATATTCTTCTGCATTGCTCCATGCATTAATTTAAATATCAATTTCCTAAGTCTCATGTTGAGTTGATGGAAGATTCTAACTTCAATCAGAGGATCTTTTACAACCATAAGCTGAAATATCATAATTACTATACTAAGCCATGATATCATATAACATCTTCTCTTAGATTCTCATTAAATTGATATACATAGCTATTCAAAGTAGGCGCAGTTTGAATGAGAGATAATAGGCATTGCCTTACTTATTCCCAAGCATTTAAGCCAGCAATTCTGTATATTGCAAAATTCCTTAAGTTAATTTTTACGAGCTTTCACTTAACCACCATCAGGCGCACCCTCTATACAAACATGGAAGGTCACGCGTATTTCCTAGATACACTATTGTAAAATATCAATTTTTAAGAGGGTAATTATTAAGATTAGCTTCCCACACGAATAGTCCATATTTGCTCCTGATGTATTTCACATTGTATGGGTATAAGTCTATTTAAGGTATTATATATGTTACCGTTAAAGTATGAAATCCGTTATTTCATAGAATACCTAGTTATTCCATGAAATAACTGATCGTGTCCGTTAAAGTGTAAAACTCTCTTGTATTTCATGATTTAACTAGTTATTTCATAGAATAACAATCTGCTGCCCGTTAAAGTGTAAAATAATCTATATCATATATCTCGCACGAATTAAAATCGAAGTACCGGATGTAGAAATATCGCTCCGGTCGGTTGCTACAGCTCAAAGTTTAGGTACTGGTCAGGGATTTAAAAAACGTTCGTGTAAAACCCAGTGTGTCAACAAAAAATGTTTTTGTTTTAGAAATAATGTTCTTTGTAATTCCAAGTGTCATTTTAGTAATCCTTGTTCTAACAAATGATTTTATTGTACGTTTCCATAAATACCATTTATACGCTGCATAAATTAGATAAATTGCTTCTTTTTCATTTTAATTGTCCATCATTAGTTTAATTTCATTTTAGATAAATTGTTTATTTTACACTTTAACTGTCTCTCATTAGTTAATTTATAGAATACCTAGTTATTTCATAGAATAACTAGTTAAAGTGTCAAATTAATAACATATTACACACTTTAACGGACACGATCAGTTATTTCATGGAATAACTAGGTATTCTATGAAATAACTGCATTATATACTTTAACGGTAACATATATATTATTATTTTTAAGGATTGTGTTTTATTTTGTATTTGTTTTATTGTATTTATTATATTTTATTATTTATTCTTATTTTTTATTTGAATTTTTGTATTATGTGTTTTATTGTTTTGGTTATGTTTATACTGATTGTATTTGTTAAATGCTTGCACAATTTTTCACTTCTTATTTGTATTCTTCCCGACCGACCTTTAAAACGCTCCATACCCTATGGGTGAGTGGGTCGGTGTGGGTAATAAATAAATAAATAAGACTATATTGTAATTGAGTATGAGTTAATGGAAACAATGCAAACGTAAAACACAAAAACAATATAAAATTAACATAGAATTACATGAATGACATGAAAATAAAATAATTGCCAATATTTCAACCGAAATATTGATATTTGTAATATAAAATTGTAAAGACAATATGGAAGCAAAAAAAAAAATTGAAATTTAGATATAAAAAGAAAGAAGCCAGCTTCATAGTCATTTCATTACAACGGTCGGGCGTATCTCTGAAACACAAATAGCAGATTCGCAAAGTCCCATTAACGCCTCGACTTCCAAACGATGACCAACTGTTCTTCGAAAGGAACTGGAAGAAGATCCAAGGTCATGCTTCCGTATCCATACTCTGGTAGAAGGATATAAAACGAAATACTTCTCTAGTGTATCTCTCACATACACGTGCTCGCTGGAAGGTTAACTAAACTTATTTCATGTTTGTGGAGATGGAATTTTGCAATTGATTTTTCGCGCATTATTTGATGTGCTAAATCCTATAAACTATTTTGGCCATATCATATTACTGTATAACCTCGCTCAAAGTGCAGAAGGTCGTATATCAAAAATTCAATTAACGGAAATCTACTTTTCTGTTCTCTTCTTAGCGCCAAAGGATGCCAAGTAGCCAATACCAAAAAGCAAGATGGTTACTAAGGAATATGATATAGTAAATAAAACAAATACAGCTTCAGAACTGCAGTGACCTTTACGGATATTTCAAAACCTTATTTATTCATTTATTTCATATTACTTATAGACTTTTCTTTTAAAAATATATATCAAACTAGTTTTTTAGTCACTACATGAATACGCAATTAAGAATTCTAAATTGTTTTCTACCAAAGAAATATCACCACAAATGGAAATTAGAAGCACAGCTGAGTGTAATCGTTTAAATAAGAGGAAAAGAGATTTCAAGAGCTGTAGAGACAACATCCTTTCCCTATTTATAGGGAAAAACACAAACTGGTGTCTTTCTTATATATATATCTCTTTTTTCCCTCTCTCTCCCTACCTAAACTTTTTTTCTTTCTTTTGTTTTTTAATGATTTCTCTTTAACATTCGAGGAAAGGTATCACTTCCTGCGTAGTATATATAGTATGTATTAATTAAACATTTTTACCTCTTGTTATGAGTCACATATTTAGAGAAGATCAATTGTTTTTTTTATAATAATCCGTTTCGGAGTACGTTTCTAACGCTATATTAAATGGGAACAAAGTTAGTGATTTCTATGAAATTGCGAAACACAGTACAACCCCGGTTAACCGATCTAAATTAGAGGGGAACCGTTTCGGATAACGATTGTTTTCGGTTAAACCATGAACATATAACACTGTTTTCTGTCAAATTACAGTATGCAATTCTGAAATGTTTTGAGTGTAAAACGAATTCAAAACTCTCTTTGTAGGCTTCACTTATGTTCTCTGTTAAGTTAAAACTGCATTTTTTGGTCGAGCGTTCACTTCTCCGCTGGTCATGGCCCAGCGCGCTCTCGCATTCGTAATTATTCCAGACATTACATGTCCATCACTTATTTTTTGTACTTGCGACCTCAAAGGCAGTTCCGATAACCCGGGTTTCGGTTAAGCTGAGTTCGGTTAACCGGGGTTTTATTACATCAGATTTTGGACGAAATCAGGCAGAGGAATGGCTCTGTTTTCTCGTTTGAACGATGCATGTAAACGAAATTGCTCAGAAACCCTAGAAGTCGAATTAATGAATTCGGTTTTATCACTATAATTGCAAAGCAGTATCAAATCTATATTAGAATCATGCAGAAGTGTCGGTGACGCTCATGTGGTTTGGCTACGTGCCAAGGAAATTCAGATAGTTTGTCTACGTCTACAAACACAAGGGATACTGTTTTGATTCTGTGATGAATTAATATCGATACCAGAATTAATTTAGTTTCCTAATATAATCTTTCGGCATTTGTTTTGTTTGTTTATTTTCAGCATGCTTTTCTTTAGTGTTGGGAAACACTGAATCTTTTTGCTAACTTATAATATCTCCACTTTGACTGGGTTTTTTTTGACTCGTCAATCGAATCATCAGTTCTGTTTCTCATGCTTTTTTTATTTCTTAAACACTCTGCCAATGTACATGAGATTGTCTACTACAACTTTCGTTAGTAAATTCAAAAGCGCAACGATTGAGATAAATGGAATATAGTTTGTGGTCATGACACCAAGACTGTTGATCTATACCAAATTTTAAACCAAATACTACTAAGGGAATAGGCGAATTTCAAAATTCATATTCTATTCTCTTCACTATACAGTAGAACCTCGGGAATCCGAACCCCAGGAGTCCGTAATTTCGGAAAATCCGAGCAACTTTTTAAAATTTTCTGAAAAGTTTTTATTGAAAAAACAAAGAAAATAACAATTATGAATCAGAAACAAAGCTATTGTTCATTCCTAACTTAAAAGAAACATTTGAATTAGCATTTAACCCGCAGCACACACATGGGGTCTTTTTGACCCCACCCTGACTCTTTTGCTGAAAAATTCTATGAATTTCTAAACACTTGCCCTGTTACTTCCTGTACCTTCATAGGGGAGCTTAGAAGAAGAGAATAAGATGCCATAACCGACGAAACAGGGTTTCTCACGTTTTACTGAGGGCGTTGGGGTCAAATTGATCCGTGCGTGTGCTAACGTTTCAGGTTAGTTTAACGTTATGGCTATGGAAGTGTACGAACGTGCTCGGCAGAGAAGAAAAGAATACAGGAAAGGTGGAAAAAGGATATAAGTTCAATTTTCCCTTTTCTAATAAAAAAATCGCATTTGTGTCTTAAATTCAAGTCATTTATACGAAAAAATGTTCTTATACTTTGACCATGTTTCATTTTTGTACAAATAGCCAATAAAATAAAGAGTAAGTGTCTAACAATTTTTCGGGGTCAAAATGACCCAGCGCTTGTTTTAATGTTCCAAAAATAGGTGCGTGTGCTGAAGGATTAAGAATGAATATAGCACTTTAATTATTAAAAACAAAGCCTTTTATCTACTGCTGACGTAAGGAACTAAACCTGCTTGATGATGCGAATCGCATGTTAGCTCTTTCCGTATTCGGTCCATTCTTAGAGTATTTACAGAATTTTCCGGATCATCCGAATTTCCCGGAATCCCAACAGAGGTCAGCCCCAATTAGTTCGGATTCCAGAGGACGAAACTAAATACAAGATGCGCCATATTGTGATAGAACTCGATAATCAGGTAGAATAATGCGACTGGCTATTTCATAAAAGTCAACAGCGCTTATTCGGTAGGAGAACGCATTTCAGTCTATTGCAGCACTGCTAGATTTTGAGTAGACCACCTTCAATACACTAGTTTAATTAAGCATTAAGGATAATGCTTGTGTTCCATTTCAGATTCTTGACAAAAGAAATTTAGTTTTGGACATGAGAATTAAGCGATCATAAATAGCTTATCGGTGGGAAAAGAACATTCCTGAATTACCATATCGCCTTATCTCCAAATACTCCTGTTCTCTGACAAGATGCCCCCCTTTTCCCGGTGCACTTGTGTTTCTCTCTGCCACCGGTTGCCATGCCAACCGCATCCAAGATGCAGGAGAGAGCTGTTGCTCAGGAACGGGAGGTCATTAAAGTATCTAATCAATGCTCCCTTCCTCTCAGCTAATCCACCGGAGTAATATACACTGAACCTTCCATTACTATGAATCATCATTTATTGTCGGTCAACTTGCTATTTTGCACCCGGGCGTCGGGCGCAAGTCAGCGAGCATTGTGGCGGTCGGGTCCCCGTTTTCTTCTGAAAAAGGGGGCACATATGCAAATTGAATATGCGTGACCTAAGAAGAACGACTTTTGACGATATTTTATAGTATTAACCCTCTAAAATTTTTACTTTATCTCTATAAAGTCGCTGACTTTTTTTAGACCCTATTTATATGCAACACTATAATAACGTCACCCATCAAACTGTATTTAATAATTACAAAGTAATTTCTGCGTTGCCCGAGGCGAGACGGTTCAGTGGAATTTACTATAGGCAAAGTAATATACTTTTTACATGGCATTCTCATAAACTGTCGAGTACAAAGTATATTGTTTGCTTAGTAAATTGTTCCTTATTGTTAGTACAACTGTTGCAACAGTAGAATTTTCTACTACGATAATGATGTTACTCTGTCATTCTTTCTATAGATTGCGTAATATAAAAATCGCTACATACAGAATGCAACGGCTGATGCAATCAGACTAGACGAAAATAAGACAGACAAATCAAGCCTAAAACATCACCCTACGGTGTTTCGGACTTGGGAGTTCGAATTTGAGCTATCATCTTCACAGACAGACAGTCAGATTTGCATAATTTTTCATCTGCGTTTGGGTGTTGGTACAAATGAGGGTTGGCTTGGGGGTTGGTGCTGTGCCACTAAGCCATTGGTGTAAAGTCTCCCCGAAAAACTAATATCTGTTCTCTTTTCATCCTACAAACAAATTTACTTCTATGTCTTATTGTATCAGCTCTTGTACGATGCATATATATTTGCAACCAGTAAAGAAAGAGATGAATAGATAATTTACGGGCAATTGAAAGGATCAAAGTACTTCTTTTCTAATGGCAGAAAATCACATTCTTGTTTTTAAACTTTCTTGATAAATGCTGCTTTGAGATTTCGACAAAAATCACTTCCAGCTAATAACTAGGAGGTGAAGCGAAAAAATTGCTTTCCTGTTTCTATGCCAGAATACTCGTTTTAAAAAGATGTTTTGAAATTTCATGTAACCGTAATCTATAGTAAAAGATTTAAGAATTATTTAAATTTTGCCAGAATGCCCGTTTTAAGATGTTTTGAAATTATATCGTAATAAGATAACGTATCTATAACCTATAAGATAAGATTTAAGAATTATTTAAATTTATTAGTCGAGGGAAACGAGATTTTCGAGTGGCTTGTGACATTCACTAGTGTAAGAGACAAATTTGTGCATGGTGCGCCATTCAATAAAATATGGGACATTATCATGATGTGGAAACTTGACTCTTTTTCTTTACCGATATCTTTTGCAGGATATCATCAAGCTTCGTCATAATCATTGCATTATTAAGAATCCGGCAGATTTCAGTTAGTATTTGAATAAAATTAATTCCATAGTAACAGTAGTACCGTAGTAAGGTAAAGTCGGGTAAGAAGGGGACTTGAAGGTTTGGAGATTTTTCCTAACCTCAATATTCGTTACAGGAGAAGGGTTGTTTCGGCAAAAACTTCTTGCAACTCTTTACTTTAAAGTGATATTTTTTTTAAAAATTTATTTTCAAATTTGAGACCCCAAAATTTCATTCTAGAAAAAAAAGTCATTTTCGTCATCTGTGCAGGTAAGATGACGAACGGTGTTGGGTAAGATGACGAACTGAGATAACAATTTAATTCAATATCATGCGCTATCAAAAAACTATTTAAAACTGTTGAGATCACATATTGAACATAAAAAATTGCACATGACAGAAAACAAACGACATAATAGGACTAAAGTAACAGCATAAAATAAATCAAATTATTATCAATCGAAATTTTAGATTCAAACCTTAAGAAATGAAATTAATTTAAAAAATCGCATCACCATGGGCTTGGATTTTGTCCTAGTCAGTACAGGTGGAATACGGCCAGAGTTTGCACATAGAACATGGAATCCCAATTCTTTTTTTCTTTTCTCACAGAAATGATGCATTCTTCATTATCGAGGTCCTCTGTGTCCAGATTGTCATCAGCGTCAAGGAAAGGAAATTCAGATTGAGTTGTGTCTTCAGATTCAGATCATTAGAAGTCGAGGTGTCGCTTAGCTACTTTCTTCTTTTTTGTACAATTTTTAGCAAGTCTGTTGCGTTTAGTTTTATTAGCTTCAGCCTTCTTCAACTGTCACAGTTTTCTTTTATTTTCTTTTTCCTCTCTTCTTTTTTTATTAGATGCTCATTTTTCACTGGAGTGCCGGTGAGGTGCATGCAGGGCAAGTGGCAAGCAGGTAGCACGACGAGCTCATGAATTACCATGGAGGGGTTCATCATCTTACCCTCCACCCAATTCGTAATTAATTCATCAGAAAAATTAAAATAATGTATCAGTGAACACGTTTTGCCTAGCTCTTTACGAATATCACATATATAGATAAAAAATATTTATTCCGTGGACGCTATCACTTACCATGCAACAATCAAAAGTTTCGTAGG
>BGPR01009508.1:2525-32974 GCA_013235015.1 Araneus ventricosus
TTTCATTAAAAATATATTTATTTAATTTCTTTTGAAATTTGTCAACTTTGTAAGATATACCTTTTTTATTCAGAATCTTATCACATTTTTGCTTTCTGAGAGCTCGTTTTTTTCTCTAGCGTTTTTTGTTCCTGCCAAAGACTGTCTCTAGAAGTGACGATTCTACGGTTATCGAGGTTAAGATATTATTTCAATGTATATATTGGCCAGGAACTGTTCCCAGTTTATGAAATACTCTTTTAAGACCATAAAATCAATCATTAAACATCAATTCAGCTATCGATACCCAAAAACGTGAAGTTAGTAACTCCACAAATGTGCATTTTGGCAAAAATGTCCATAGTAGCTTGTCAAAACTCAATATCTAATTCAAATTGACATGGCTTGCAGATAGAGTATATAATTAATCGAAATAAAAAGCAAATCTATACTTATAAAAGGCAATGTTTGTGTTTGTCTGCGATGTCCAGACGAATCTATCGCACTTACAGCCATGAAATTTGGCACACAGGTAGTCGTAATGGTGACTGAATGCACCTCGATGCCGAAATTTTAAAATTTAATCTAGAAATTTTTTTATTTAATGTTTTGTGTTGTTTTGGTTGATTTTTCGTACTAATTTCTCAATAGAATGGTTTCAAATAATTGTACGACAAAAATAGATACACCATCGGAAAGAGCACGCGATTTCCGTTCTGATGAAGTTAGTTTTGAATTTCTAACGCAATTTACTGAATTTTGAGAAATTTTTAAAAAATACCCAGTTTTGGCATCCAGATGTTACTTTTGATTTTAAATTTGTTGCATCCGACTTTCTAATAACACTATTATTTTCAATTTTTTTCAGCTTATAAGTAGAACGGTTCTGTCGGATTTAAAACAACAACGGTTAAAATATCTTTTCAAGTTTTTTTTAAATTAATTTTTTTCTGTTCAGTTAAGAGTTATTTTTATGGAGAGAGTTCCTCGAAGCGGCACCTCTTCGGAACGCAGATGTCTATGTGATTGGTTGAAGGGGAGGTGACGTCATAACCTTGAATTGAAAGACTGATTATTATTTTCGGCAGTATCTTAACGTATTTATTCATTTCGCATACTTAGCTTGCAGTATAATAATTTTCATGTTGCAATTTTTTATTATTCTTTATCGCGAAAAAAATAAGCGGGAAAATCAATAATGTGTATCTTTTATTTTGATTTTGTTTTCAAAACTTTTTCATGTCATTGTGGGCGTTTTTCTTCTTCTTTTCTTTTTTTTTCTCACTTTGTTGAAGTCCTGATTCCACGGGCAACGCCGTGCGCGTACTGCTAGTTAATTTATACTTCGGAGTGCGGTGAAATTGGTATAACGAGGGATAACAGCCAACTTCCGGCTTCGTTTTTAGCCACCGTGTTTTATAAAAAATTCTATATCTCCGTTTCTATTCATTGTAAAAATAAAATAAACCCAGATTTAGAAAGCTATATAAATGGGCTTTAAATTAAAATCATAAAAAAAAATTGCGAATTTCGACCTAAAACCGTCTTTCAGACGAAGTCAGATACCTATTAGCATTCTTACGAACAACAAAAGAAGCAGATCGCATAAGTGATCTCACATTACTCAGCATCGAAAGATACGCTGAATTAATCCCGCCCAGGTTATTGATGAATTTTCCACCATAAGGCGAGAAAAATACATATTTAATAGAAATTATGTTAGATATAGGAAATTTGACTTATAAAATAAGGTGAGGATTTGTATGAAAACACTTTGGCTTCTAAGGCGTAAGGTAATAAAAGGTTTTAAAAACTATACCACCTCCATAGTGCGAAAATGTCAAATAGTCAAATATTTCTCTTACATTCATCTATTCGCATATAAACCTGCATGCTTCTATCTGCAAAACTTACAGAGAAACAAGGCAAAAAATATTATTGATTTAAATCACTTTTCCTTCTACTTGACCCAGTTTTTTTATGTACATTTCAGGGATAATATATACAGCATACGTTCGTTTTTACGAACCTCTTTTTAATGAACACTTGCGATTTTACGAACTAGCGAGTGGTCCCGAATGCACTCCCATAGACGTAATGTAATTTTTAGCTCGCATTTACGAACTACAAATTATGAAAATCTCTTTTTTGCGAACTCAGTTTTCATACTTCTGCATTTTTTTTTTTTTTAATATAGGAACGTAGTGCCAACTCCAGTTAAACTCTCAACAGGTGCATTCCAAGAATGAGGGGGCATAGCAACAAGTTCAAGATGCATCCCGTGGTCCGTGTGGTTGGTTGTCAGGAATAAGGCACTTTTTTGAAGGGAACAATAACTGTGAAATGATTTCAAGCATAGATAAAATGGAAACAAGTAGTTTCCAAAATGTGATTTTAAAACAAAACCAGCGGGAGTGTTCTCCCCTAAACTTTCTCGTATACTTCCCCAAAAAGGTGCCGTTTCCCCTTCCCCCGCGTGGCTAAAAAAATTCGAACCCATTGTTACCCAGAATCCAATGACTATCAGAAGGTTTTTCATTACAGTGATTGCAAAATATCTAGGCAAAAAATGAAATTCAAAGAGATGCGTAACGATTTTCTTCTCTTACCGGGTCAAGGACAAACTGACGTAATTCGCTACTCCGTAATGAAATTCCTCTCCGTTCTTCCAGTAGTGGAGATAATGGATTCTCTTCAAAAGTAAATTATACGGACCGACAGACAGTCAACCCTTTGACGGATTTGGCCCAAAATTTGATACGGACGTACATTCATGACGATAAAACTGTGTATAAAATTTTATCCATCTGGCTTTTCAAGTTTTTGAGTTATAGCGTTCGTATGACCTCGAACATGAACGCGGACAGACTTCCCGCTGATGGATTTTGTCCAAAATTTGATAGAAACCTACAAATTATGTTTAAAGACCACATACCAAATTTCATCCCCGTAGCTCGAATAGTTTTCGAGTTATCGTGTTCACAGACAGACACACATAATATCAAAATTGTGTTTTTCGGAATCAGTGAGGTCTAAAACGTGGAGATTCGTCAAAATCTCGAGTTCGAATTTTTTGACGATTACAATACTTTCTCTTTGTATACGAGAAAGTAAAAAGATAAGTGATTATTTCCATTCCTAATTTTTTTATCTATGTTTTCATCTATGCATTTTCATCTAAGTAATACAGTCTGTGTTTTCATATGTAATGTTTTCAAAGCAAAATAACGTATTTTTCTGGGTAATAAAATATTTGTTGTGCATAAATTTGCATTTATTCCTTGTACGCTTAATAAATACATGAACTTTATTTCATAATAGTAGTAAATAATCTTGAAATACTGCTTCATCGATGAAGAGGAGGCAGTTTGATAAAAATAGACATAAATAATGTACGTATTCATAACATTTTTGGTGCTTTTCTATTTAACGAACTTTCGATTTCAAGAACTATTTGAGCGTTCCCTACAAGTTCGTAAAAACGAGCGTCGACTGTATATTTCAATAAGTTATTAAAAGGGTGGAATCAGGAAATAACAATGAATTTGTTAAATCTTGTTAATCCTAAAAAAATAGTCAAATAATACATTAATTAAAGTATTTACAAAAATATTTAATCTTGTGAACCTTCGAAATATATCCAAAGCAGAAGGCCCATCTGCTTCAGCAACAAAGCAGTGCTATAAAAATATTACTTGAATACAATTGAAATACCATTTTTCAAAAATAGCTTTAACTGTAAGGGATTATATGCCCAATGAAAATAATAACTAATTAATGAGCAAATAAATATTTAACCTTCTGCAACCTCTAGTGAACTCTTCACGTCCGAAATATATTCTATTCACAAGGCTATAGCAAGTTCTGCTTGGAGAAATCCTCCCACACACGATTGGTATGCCGGGAACCGTCCTGGTCTGTCTCTGCAGTCCGTAGGCACCAGATCCGCTCAGACTGCATTGACCAGGTTGCGTAGTGGACACATTAAAAGCTTAAAATTCATCGATAAGGAAAAGACTTTTTCTTCTTGCCCTTGTTCCTGTCCTGCTTCTCCTGCCCATTTCATTGACTGCATTGGCGCCACTGCGAGGCAGATGTGGAGTGAGGAGGGCAAAGGACTTGTGGAGTTGGTAGAGCGACATGGTGTCATGGACCTGGTCTAATCTTGGGCCAGGGGGACATGAAACATGAAACAACAACATAAATATTTAAACATCTATTATCCTTTTCCTTCATATTTACAAAGATTTATTTTAGTTAGTAGTCCGAATAATTATTAGACTAAATACAGGTAGTTTTCTGTGCGATGCCTCAGCCCACTTTGCTTGCGTTTGCTCTTTTCCTGGGGTGTTTCATTTTTTTGTATCAATTAAAAATAATAGAAAAAACTTTGTCTTTAAATATTTAAATTCCTTATTTGAGATTTCTCAGCGCATCTGTAATGCTAAACAGTCTGTTCAAAACTAAAATGGACTTCATGGATATAATGAAATTCACCTTGACTTTTCAATGTGGATTTCTACTTTGCGAATAAAATGGAAGCCGAGCTACTCCCCACCTGCTTGGACAGCAGGGGGTGGGCTAGTGGTCAAGTCTCAGACCCGGAGGACTCTAGGTTCGAAACTGTTAGGTTAAATGAGTGGGCAGAGGCGCAGGTGGAAGAATAAGACCAGGGATTATCAAACAAACATTTATTCAACACAGACACAGGACAAAAACATCAAGACAGTAATACAAACACATCACAGTTCGGCAACGGAACTTTCGTGATCTGGTGAGAAGTCAGACTCGCAGCCGCCCGATACACGTACTTGGAGTCACGTGAGCATTGGCTGCATCCGGGTATTAATAGAAACCCGACTCTACTGAAAATCCACCCTGTCTGTGGCCTGCTGCATGCTACATCATAACTAAAGGGCCAAATGTCCTCCGCTTGTGTGATGCAGAAGTTTGGAGAGGGAGGTACCAGCTCAGATGTCGTCCTTGTCATCTGACCGTGGTTCAAAATTATGAGATCAGTCCCAAAACAGGCCAACTGTTGCTTCAGAAAAGGACTTTAATACAACTAACCCCCAACCTGCCTAGGAATCCGGGGTGCATATTTACAAACCCTACCCTGATAGAACTGAGGCAGGAAATCAGTCAATATCATTGGCTACGAGGAGCAGTGACGTCGTTTTCAGCTCTCGCACGTAGCGTACGGCAATCATGACAGAACAAGAGTCGTCCTACTTTTCTTCTCCGTTTTCCCACAGTTGAGCACAGAAAACATTCTTCCGTGGGTTGTAATATTTTTAAAAATGAAATTATTTTTTAAAATATCATAAAAAAATAAAACATCCCACACTCTAAGAAATTATACTAATGAAAAGTACACGCACGAGAGCAAAGAACGACGTCATCGGCTCTCGGCGAAGCGAGTCAATCATATTGTCCGATTTCCTGCCTCAGTTCTATCAGGGTAGGGTTTGTAAATATGCATCCGGGATGAATCTGAATGGCAGTCATCGCGACAGTAGTTGAAAACTGAATGCGAAGTCCTAATAACCCATACCAGCCACGGCCCAACTCCTCCCGCGGGAGGCCCATTCCATTATCGAAGTGGAGGTAGCCAAACCCCACATTACGTTATTGCATCTACGTAGGGAGCGAGACCCCGCTTACTTATGCGGTAGCTTCTCATCCACTTACTCGCGGTACCCATCGGTAAGATTACTTTGTGAACAAAGGAAAGTCCATAGAGTTGAATATGGAGATGATTTGTTATGACACGCGTTAAGAAAGATGTTGCTACATAAACAATGAGTTATTTTTAATGCTTGCTGTAACTTTAAATTTTGAATGATTGTTTTCATTTTTATTTTGACTGATATTAATTAAAGATGTAATCATCGTCTGCAAATATTCTTATTTTAAATTCATATATCAAATACACATAAAATCTTCGAAATTTGCGTCAACTTTTTGCACAAACAGGCTTAATTTTTATTTTCTTTCTGAAGCATTTCACATCAGATTTCTAGATCAAACAGCTTTCTCTTCTGGACTACAACCTCTATCACTGAAAAGCTAACTCAAATTATATACAGCCGGAAACAGACTGTACAAATGAGATAAATTTGTGCAGAAACAAATAAACTTTTAAAAATGTAATTTGGTGTGGGATGCTCGAAAGTCTCGCATTTGCTGGCTTTGAATGAAAGAATATTAATTTTTTTTAAATTCTGAATAAAATAAGCTTTCTTTTTTTATTTTTAGATGCATAAACTAATAACTTCTAAATTTAAATACATAACTGAAAATTTAGCTTATTCATAGTTTAGTTGATAACCTACCACAATTAAATTAAATTAAATATTTTTAATTATAAGTTCAGAAACGAAAAAGTGATTGTAAAACAGTTTTTTTTTAGAAATGTGTAAAATATTAATCACATGTACAATAGAATGCAAGTGCATTTCATGAAAAATGCAACATCACATAAAGGAATTTTCATCGACTCTTTCCTTTCACAATCGTAATATGTATACCGAAAATAATATTTATAGGGAACTAGAAAATCACCCTTCATGGTACAACGGATGCAAATTGCCTCTTCATTCGAGAGATTTCTCGTCAAATTTGTCGTTTTTAAATAGATATATATGCGAGAGAAATGTTTCACATTGATTGAAAACAAATAAAATAAACATATGTTTTATGACTGGAAATATTTTTTATTTACATATTTCTTTATTCAAAAAACCTCTTGGTAAACAACATTCCGTGTAAGTATTTTTCGCTGTTTAACAATTTTCCTTGTACTTCAGATGTCTTTGTGTAAATTTTAACGTTGCCAAAAAATATTATTAAACTATATCACAATTGCATTAAGTAATCAAATGCATCGTAGTGTCAAACTATATCACGCGCATGATATACCAGTGACGTAATTTACTACTTTCTATTTGAAAAAGGAAATTAATTTGAAATATAGGATTAATATAATTTAAAATTTATCGGGAACTATTGATCACAGTGAGATAAATTTTATATCAATAGATAGCAAATTTTATTTCACTGTTTTAGAGCTATTAAATTTGTAATTAGAACGATAATTACTTTTTTAAATTTAAAATTACTGAAACTTAGGTGCTCTAACGATGAAATAATGCTGTTTAACGTCTCGCAGTGCTATGGCGTGAATTTTATTGGTGGTGACGACAGAGCGTTACCGGACCAGTGACAGACAAAGAGGCAGGGTGATCTGCTTATCTGGAAGGTCACTGGTGAAGACTCTGTTTCCCCAGAGTGGGTTGTGGTGACGCCCCCTGTGTGGGGAGGTAGTTCATGCTTTTTATGGCGCCATCTGTTGACAGTATATAGAACTAAAAAATGAAACATAGCAAAAATTCTATTAAAAAGAAAAGAAATTAAAATTAAAATACTTTGGGTACATTTTATACAAATGACTGAATCACACTTTTTGACAGTAGTATTCATCACTGGTATTTGTGATTTTTTTTTCTGTGCATAGAAAATAACACTTCGTCAAATATTCGTCATTTCTACTCAATATCAGAAAATCACAAATACCAGTGACTACTACTGTCAAAAAAGTGTGATTCAATCATTTGTAATTGAATGTAAGTAAAGTGTTTTAATTTTTTTATTTGATTCTTTAATAAACTTTTCAAAGTTTTAGTTTATAATTCTATATACTGACAACAGATAGCACCATGAAAAGTTACAGTTCGCTAGGACGTGAAACCACAAATACCTACTATCCCTTCCCTCGTATTGCGTTTCTCTGTGATTCACACTTTCCTCTCCCAATCACTTTTTCCCCCGATCGCAGTTTCTACTGCGATCGAAGGAAACGATCGTCTTTCGGTGAGTCATCCCTCTTGTTGTGATATGCGTTTTCGAATGATTGCAGCACTTTTGTAGTACACGTGACTGAAGACTAATCTATTGGAGGTGACGCTGAAGATCGCCTACACAGCTGATTATTGGGTAGATTTCAGTTGAATGTAAAACTGAAATGTTTTGATTATTTCAAATTACTTCTAAAATGTTCGCCAGAGCAATTAGGATCAAGATATACAGTTGTACTTCTTTCCAACAAATGTTTTCATGTGTAGTTGGGTACTTAATTTCATTCTTTTAATATTTTTTAGATTGGATATATGTATAATCTTGAATATAAATTCGTTCTCCTTAATAATTGGTGATATTTCTGAAAAAGATCAGATTGCAAATACATTAGAAAAAACTATAATATGCTGAATTATGCATAGTTTTTCCATTATATTATATCATCTCTAAAAATTGTTGTTTATGTGCGTGTTTTTTAAAAAAAATTGTTAAATACATTATTGAATCCCAAATACAGATTAACTTTCTCTTTCATGCAGGCTTATTTTCCCCATTTGCTTAATTTTTTCTAATAAGTTTTATTTTAAAACTTTTTTTAACAAAAATTAAAAAGAAACCCCTTTTTTCGGTTTAAAAGTTACTTATAAATATTGCCTGAGGCACAACTGTACTAAGAAAATATAAGTTATTAATACCAAGTTGTATCAAAATAATTGAAATAGAATTACACTTTTTCATGAATGCAATTTTTAATGGTAAATTTCATTAGGAAATTAACATTTTCATTAGTAAGGAAGTTAAACTTTATCCGTGATCAATTTAGGGTCAATTATTTTGCCAAAATCCAATAATAAATAATATGCCCAACTACATATGAAACAATTTGTTGGAAAACAGTCATTATAGATAAATTATCTCCTCCCCCCAAGAATAGAAAAACAGATGTCTTCATTTAAGTACTTAATCATTTTTAAATACAGAAATAAATAATTTCAAGAAGTATAATCATATATTACAATCCTAATTGTTCTGGCAAACTATTTAGGTAACTACTTTTAGAAGCAAGCTGATTGGGGGTAATTTCAAATTATTATTAAAACATGACACGATGAACAACAGGTGTACAGATGGTAGTATTAAATATTATTATTATATTTAATAAAATAATATTAACAGATATTTATTTACTGAACATTTTTTTTTCAGTTTAAAAGTTATTAATAAATGTTATTCAAAAAGTTGTTTGAGGCAACTGCACTAAACAAATATAAAGTTGAATCAAAATAACTACCCATATAGCAATTTTAGTTTGCAACAAGTTTGCCGCAGTCTTTCTCTGCAAGCTTGTAACCTTGTAGCAAGTTTGACGCGGTACATCGTGCATCTACACGTTTTATTTTAAACTGTCTTCTTGATTTCATTAATTTTTTTTAAATTTTGAGTTCAGAATATAATTTAAAGTCAAAGAGAGAGCAATTTTCGCTAATAACTGCGTTTTGCTAGTCGAATAAATTATGAAATTAGGGTTCAAAAGTGATTACTTTTAAAAATATGGGACACAAAGTAAGTTATTATTTTTCAACAAACATTGACTGTTTTTTAGGTTAAATTTTGTTTATGAACGTTAAAATTTCAGCATTAAGAAAAAGGCGATATATAGTTTTCTTTAAAGTGCAAATTCTATATTTAATAAAAAGATAGACAGTTTTTCAAAAGTAATTTTTTTCAAATTATTATTGATTTATTAAATTAATTCAAAGAAAGACTATCTAGGAGATGCTATCAAAAATCGAATGTTTTTTAAAACAAAATGGCGTGTAAGTGTGCCATGTCAACTTTACAGCAAACTTGCATTGCAAGAAGGGTGATCGATTATGCTTTGTTACATTGCAGGAAGTTGGCTGCAAAATTGTCACGATAAGCTAATATCAAGAAAAAAAACACTTCCCGCATGCCATTTGGGTGAAACAGAATTACACTTTTACAAAAATGCCATTTTTAATTGTAGATTTGTGATTCCATTAGTAAGGATATTTAGCTTTATTGATTCATGGTCAATTATTTTTTATAAATACTGCGAAAACTGTTATGTCAATTTAAAAAAAAATGTAAGTTTCGTTTAGTTTTACAGCCCAATCGTTTTTTCTTTTTTTGCACCCCCTGTAAAATTTTAAAAATGTTAGAAGTTCCCTTTCAAAACTAAACAATCCATGTAGTATTAATCTTTCTCTATCTATTAATTCCCTTGTGCTGAATTCAAAACAAATTGAAGATATATAAATTTAAATATAAAATGTGTAAAATCTAACACTAACTAGGGACTCGCAATGCCATTACTTTTAATAACCGCTTGTCAATAATACTTAAATTAATATAAAATTCTTACTAACTTTATCAGGTGTCGTCCTCGTCATCTGACCGTAGTTCAAAATTACGAGGTCCGTCCCAAAATAGCCCTAGTATTGCTTCAAAACGGCACGTTAATATAACTAAACTAAACTAAACTTACTGATTTTATAAAAATTCGTTAAGAAATAAAAAAATCTCAGAAGGTGATCTGTAATATGATTGAGTTCGCAGTACACATAATATATACGAAATATAAAATAGAGAAGTAAACGAAATTGGCCAATTGAAAACGATTATAACGTTACAATAATACTTATATCATTACTAAAATAGTCTAAATAAAATATATCATTAAAAATCAAATATCAAAATTCAATTGTTAATGCACATGTCTATTTCGCATAATTTATTATAAACGAGGCAGCTCACTCTAGAGGCTGCTATTGGGTCGCGGTACGTCCCAAAGACGAGCACAGGATTTCTGCAATATTATTAGTGTATTAAATATTATTTTAATTAATTAAAGGTGACAGTTAGTAGAACAATTTTGTCTACACTTTTAAGTGACCCTTTTATCTACATTTCTTGTGAAAAGCTTCGATCTACATGGAACTTCTGAACGGCCAACGATCACAGCGTACCCTAACGGGAGAGGTATATAAGTTCAGTTGTGATAACCATTATGTAAGCCAGCAGAAAACGACGCTAACTTTTAATTTTTTTGTTTCTGATAGGTCCACTTTTTCGTTTGTCTATAAAACAGATTGATATTTTCCTGTTTATTCGTACCTTTGATCTTTAAGCAAAAGTAATTGAAAATTTATAAATTAAAAATGTGTAAGATATAAAACTATGTAGCAAATCGTGAGACCATAATTTTTTAATATAAGATTGTCAATGATACTTTAATTTATATATTTAAGTAATTTTATGAAAACTAATTAAGACAAGGAGACTACAACCAAGCGAAAAGTACATATATTTAATCTATATGTTATAATTTATGTACCACTTTATAAAATAAAGTAATTTATAAATAAAAATTAAAAATTGTTGCTTCGTAACTGATTCTTATCGGATATGTATCGAAAAAACGAGGCTGTATAAGCCTTGTTAAGTACTTCAGAAAAAAGAGTCATTAAGTAAAATTTCGGAGCCAGCGAATCTTATCTGTACGTGGGTACCATTAAAGTTCTTGATTCTGATGAGGATGGCTGGGTTTATAACAGATTTCGTGAATGAAAAGTTCTTTTTCACAGTTTATTGCGTTTGCAAGTGGCGTTACAGTTTTCTGCCTATCCGAGACTTGGATTGCAATTTAACTCTTATTTTCTGCTAGTAAAATTTTCAGATTGCTCAAAACAGCAGTCAAACATTTGATGAGATAAAATAAAATGCAAGTATGCTGTTGCTAATAAGTTCGGTTTAGCTTTGCTTTTAGTTAATCCGGCGGGAACAACGTAGTATTTTATTGTTTGTGCCATGCGAAAGAGGGCGCTGCGGAAGGCAATAGTATGCACTGTGTGAATCGTGCAAATGTCAAGAATGGGAGTTTCTGGATCGTATAACAGCGTTGTCAAAAATTATGTTTCATACATTAAAATTATGTTCCATTAACATTTCAAATCCAAATGAAGACAGCTATTGACTTTGAAATTTACGAATGCCACGCTAATTGAATAACTTAGAGCGAATACGGAAAATTCAATGTAACGGAAAAAGAACTTATTATAATGAGATTAAATTCTGCATTGTTGCATGAAATGGTCTCCCACTGAATTATGTGAAACTTTATCTGTATTGTATTCAAAAGACTTTTAATCATCATTTATAATAAAGAATAGATAAATCACAAGCTACCACTACATGCGATAAACTTGTAATTTATCTATTCTGTAACCATTATACTACTCTGTGTAAATATTGTATTAAAGAGATTGATAATTAAATTACATATTAATACGAAACACTTGTTTTATGATTTTATCCCGAAGTTTTCACAAAAATTTTACGCCGCGGACCCTAACTGCGCCTTTATTATGTTTTTTCGAAGAGCACACTTGTAACATGTCCAAGAGCCACACTTGCACAGTGTACAAGCAGTGGCGGTTTTCCGCACAGGCGCTCGCCTCGTGCCTTCAGTTCATGAGGGGCCTCAAAATCTCTTCAACGTACATCGCAATGCTAAAGTCAATGTTAAGTTACAAGTTTGGTAGAGTGAGGGGCCTCAAAATCTCTTCAACGTACATCGCAGTGCTAAAGGCAAGGTTAAGTTACAAGTTTGGCAGAGTGAGGGGCCTCAAAATCTCTTCAACGTACATCACAGTGCTAAAGGCAAGGTTAAGTTACAAGTTTGGGTAGAGGGAGAGGCCTCAAAACAGTTTTGTGCGTGTAGTCTTATACTATCAAAATCCGCCACTGTGCACAAGTGGAATTTTGTTTCATGTCAGGCGTTTCCTGACGAGACAACTGTATTCTGTATTAGCGAACTTTAATTATAACAACTCTTTATGTAAAATGTTTGCGACATAAATCATTCAAAGAAAATGAACAATGTGCAAAGTAAATGAACCCTTAAAAGGGCCATTTTTTCTGGCAGTGATAGAATAAGGTACCTCTCTTATTGAGATTAATTTAAGAAAAGAAATTCTATAGCTTATTGGTTGACATTAATTTTTTGTTAATTAATTCTATTAATTAATTACCAAGCCAAGACACCTCGTTATGGTTTCAGATGAGAAATCGGAACATCTAGGCCTTTGTTTCTTCGAAAACTTGGCGGGAACTTAGGCCAACCTTAAAAATTGCATTTAATAATTGATGAACTTAGTGGGAAGTATACTTCCCACGGCCTTAGAAAGGATTAAGCTGGGTGGAGATAGCCTATTAGTTTATTTTGTTCTATTACTTCGTCCACATTTTTGCTCGTTCTAAAGTATGGGAATACGTTTTAAAATCAATGTACTGTGTTCAGGAGAAAACCGAGCATCCATTTTGCCAAAGCTTGCCTGTTAAAATTTCATGTAGATCAATAATTTTGGTGGCAGAACCAAAACCAAAATACCACTTATATTGCTTGTTGTGTTCCCATGGACAGATTATCAAGCAAACGGTTTGCTCGTCGACAGATTTAGCCCAAAACTGGACACAAATCAACAATTTTCATGTTAAAATCAAAGACTAAAGTTCAGCCACCGAGCTTCCAGTAATTCTCAGTTATCGAATTTAATTGCTCACGAATAGCTTAGAATTAAAAATATAATATCGAAATTTAAAATGTATCTCGTTTTACTTCACATCTCGAAACCTAAACTGATCCGAGAAGTTCATTAATGTTATTTTGCCTGTTTGCCTGTGGACACGTATCTCAAAAGCTGAAAGAGCTAGACAAGTGGAATATGATTCGCAGTTTTTAAGCCAAAATCGTAGATATGTGTCTGATTCTGGACGAAAGCCACCGGATATGTCTGTTTCTCTGTCCATATCTGTAGGAATAAGATGTCGTCCCTGAGCAAGCAACACCACCTATCTCGATTTTTTTTAAATTTCAAAGAGGAAGAAAAAATTGAGTCTTTCGCAACCAATAATGAATTTTTCTGATTTTTTTCTGAAATGAGATAGGAATATGAGATCTCATGTTCATACCAGATGTTAAAAATAATTCTGAAATATTCGTTTTTTGGTTACGAAAAATTCAGTTTCTTCTTCCTTTTGAAATGAAAAAAATTGAGATACGTGGTGTTGCTTCTTCAGCGACGAAATCTAAAAAACACAATCAAACTCTGGACCAAATCCGTCAACTGGCCGGCTGTCTATCGAATAACGGTCTGCAACGAAATTATCGAGTTTCCATGCACGCGAAGGGACAGACCGTTACGTCCGATGAATAACTCTGGTTATTCATGTGTATTCAAACTCGATAACTCAAAGTAGCTGGAAGCTAGATAGGTGAATTTTAGTACAGGATCTTAATATTAAAATTGTAGATTTGCGTCGAATTTCGGGCTGATTCCGTCGAGGAGCTCACTTTCTTCTTGATTATCTATCCGTGTGTATGTCAGCTTATCAAAAACACACTAAGCAAGGCAAGTGATATCTGATTTCTAGTTCAGACCAGTGGAGGACTGACCAGGTTGTCAGCTTGCAGGATGGCAAGTGGGTCCTCTTGCGCATGAAAGAATGTAGACCTAAGGTATAGAAATTAATATCATACAGAGATAGCTAAAAGTAAATAAAGAAGGTAATAAAAATAATCCCAGAGTGAATCTAAAATAACTAAAAGCAAAAAACAAAATAAGGAATTCATTCTGGTACACTTTTTCAAGGGCTAAGAACTATTCGAAATGGATTCAAAAAAATATTTGGGAAATTTTCTGTAAGAAGCAAGCATTATGCTAAACAAATCTTCTCATAGGCCGAATTCCCCAAACAAAGACCAATGAGCATAGTCCACAAGAGCAAATAATCAAACGAAGAAGAAAATCAGACAAACACAAACATCAAAAACGCTAATAAGATGATCAAAAATATTAGCCATCAAGCTTAACTAATAAGCTTTCCTAATATAAAATTAAAGAACTTACCCAATGATGAAAAATGCCAGAGAATAAAAATTTTCTTTATACAATCACTACCCCACGCTAAACTAGGATAAGTTATTACGTTAAACACTAGTCCCCTCTCGCCATCTATAATCGCAGAAGAAGCAGAGAAAAAGCAGAATAGAAGAGGCAGAGACAGAAATTTTTTTTTTCTTGTAGGGGAAAGAAACGAATTCAGACATATTAAGAGAAAAAAAGCCCTTATTTTCCATTTTCCATCTACGCATAAAGGACTACGTTTTTTTTAGACCTAAGGTATGTGTGTGAGAGAGAGAGATAGAGAGAAGAACATATCAAACAAATTTCCTGTGCCTTTTCTAAATCAAATAAACAAAATAGCAAATAATTTCGTGTTACAAATAATAAATTTCTTCTGCACAAAGTCGGGGCAGCCGTGAGGACTCAGATTTTTATCGTTATTGGAGACCAAGACACTGCGTTAGAAGGTGTGGTATTCCTATTTGCATGAAGACTGGACTCATCAGGCAAGGGGTGGCTAAAGCACGCTCCTTGCAGATGACCACAGCTTTCTTTTTTTTTCTTCCTGTTGCATTTTACTGTCGTAAGGCTGGTGGATCAGTTTTGTAACAAGTGAATTCGCTCGTCTTCAGAAGTGAAAGAAAAAGGACTTCTTCGGACAGCTAAAATTGTTCCCAAGGGATAAAAAATCATGTAAATAAACGATCCAAGGCGCATCTCTGAAAAGGGGAATTCATACACTCACGCCTTTATTAGATTTTTGTGTTTGGGATACTTATTTAATTGTGATTAAATTGTTCTAGGAAAGATAAATATTTGGCTTGACTCAAGAATTCTACCGCTTTTTTGAGGGTATGTGCAGAGATACACTGTTGCATAGTATGTCTGTGCATCCCACCCCTTTTATTTCAGAACGGCGACAGTTAGAGTCATAAAAGTGGTGTCTACAGTAAACAGTAAACAAGTAATTTTTAGGGCCCATGGCCCCCGAAGGGGGCCTAATCCCCGGTAATGGTACATTAGTGATGCTGGATACTTTCAGTTCTGGGAATTCGATAGTCTGCTGCTGTTGTTGGAGGCAAAGGATGTGTGGGTGGAGTCCATCTGGATCCCGTGGGGTGGTATCTGACTGATAGTACATCTTTAATTGAGTACCAGCGCAAACATGCGCTTCTACTCAGACTGAGTGCTTTTGAATAGTGTGAGGGAAAAAACATGAATAAAAAAAGCTAAGTTAGCCGTCTGAAGTATGGCTATGAAAGCCGTTGTATTTTATGAGGAGAAGTAGATAAATATGAGGGTAAAAAAAGAAAAACAATGAAAGGTGATCGAATTATAAGAGGGTGTGTTCCGAGGAATTATTTCTAATTATGGAGGTTTAAGGGGGAGTGACCATTTGGTTGTAGAATAAGGGTAGGGATATTTTCCGTTCGTATGAGCATATTCGACTTGACCGTTAATAAGAGTTTTTGTGATCTTGAAGTTGACTGAAGAATTTTCTAGAAAGAGTCTTTACGTGATCTTCTATCAACTCAATTTTGAGATCCTTGTGGATGACATCATTTCTCACGAACCAGGGAGCATTAGTCATGATTCGGAGAATTTTATTTTGCAGTATCTGGATTTTTCTTCTGTGAGTTTTTGCGGTGATACACCAGATAGGGGCAGAGTAGGTTAGAATTGGCCTGAGTATTTGTTTGCATGATAGTACTTTATTGTTTAGTGAGAGAGGAGAGTGCCTGCCAATCAGAGGGATTATCATATGGACTTTATTCCAAAATTTGTCAGAGTTATATTTAGAATGTTGCCTGAAAGAGAGTTTGGAATCAAGAATAAGTCCAAGATATTTGACTTGATTTTCCCAGGGTAAATCTTCTTCCATGAATGAGAGGGTCTTGAGTACTTTGCTGGAGTGTCCTTTTCGAAAAAGAATTGCCTTTGTTTTGTCAGTATTGATGGCCACTCTCCACTTGGTGCACTAGTATAAGGGTGGCGTCTACGTTGTAATAAAGTACACATTTTCTACGTTCGAAAACTAATTAAGTGGTATCTAGCGGCATAATTCGCAGCAACTGCTTTTATCTTAAAAACTGTACGAGATACCAAAAAAACCTAGTCTTCGTTTCTGTCTAGATTAGAACACATAAAAAATATTTGTTTGGCCGCGATTTCCAAAACTGTGTCGTTACGAAAGGTGGAAGAATGGAGCACTTGCCTGTCATTAAGCTCGTTTGTCCTTCTTGCTACAAAGCGCACCTGGATTGCAATAACTGTTAAAAATATAAGCCCCGTCATCTTGTTGAATATTCCGCGCCAAACATTATCCGATCAGCGTACTTGATGTTGATCTTTAACAGCACATCTAGAAATTTCTATCGCCTAATTATGTGTGTGTTCTGCCTTTTGTATATGTCAGCACGCGACAAGTCATGCCTCATCTGTTCATATTGCTTCTGTAAAGCACGTTCACTACATCTCTAAAAGATGCATTATAAAGCTGCACCACGAGTAAGCTCTCTCATCAGCAGGCATAAAAACCAACCCCACTATAGACGCCTATGGGGAGTGTTTTCGATGCCAATATTTCGCTTTTTTGGCGAGAAATGCTTTGTAAAGTTTTTACTATTTCGACGACGACCGAGAGGTGCAATCTGTTATAAGGATGTAAACATTTCTACTTTGTAATTTTTTTTGTGTGTATGTGTGTGACTTAAAGTAGAATGAATTCCTTCTTGAGTGAATTAAAGGTGAAAATAATTTGTTATTAGTTGTTAATTGTAAATAAAGATGGAAGGTTTTCAAAACACGATGAAGAAATCGCGCCAATCAAAGTAAACACGGAAACCCTAGCGGGCACAATGATCAACTTGGCGCGGTAAAAGACATTCCCATAGGCGCCAATAGTGGGATTGGTTTTTATGCCAGCACCAGCGCTGAGCACCAAATTCGCTTAAGACTTTTCAAGCACGGCTTTTGAGCTGCCTAAGTCTATTCATGACCTCTCAGTTTTTGCAAATCGTGGCGAAACAAATCCATCTTTTACTGATTCCATCCTTAATGTATGCAAGTTGTCTTTTGTATCCAACAGATGGCGTTCTACAACTTAGTAGCTTACTTTATTCCCGTAAATCTCACCGCTGTGGAGATAAGAGCGCTAGCTCCGAATTTTACCGCTAGATGACGCTGTAAGTCTGCTTATCGTGCAACGTAAAACCATTTTACTTTATAACTGGAAAAAACTTTTCTGACCAATAGTTTGTTACTTATGATCTTGCTTATTAGTTGATGAGCGAAAAGCAGCTTTCAGAAACTCTTTAATGAAACATACTAAAATCATCAGATAATATACAGGGCGATTATAATTAAAGTTGCACTTTCAAAAGGCTGTAAAAAAAAAGAACCAGTAAGACTTAAGAACAAGGTGCGGTTTCTCGCCAAACTGGGAAATTGCGCCAACCATCCAAAAAGTCGCCAAATATCCGCCATCTTGAATGGTGTCAAGATGGCGGCGATTCTAATGACAGCCATAACAAAAAATGTAAATAGTAAATAAAATTGGAAATAGTACATAAAATTGCAAATTCTACATAAAATTGTATGAAATTTAACATGAATTTTCTGACATTCTGGCACAAATTAGAAATTCTGGCAAAATTTTAGGGTTGCCAATAAAATGAAGAATGTTACCATATTTGGCGAGAAATCAATTTGGCGCGGGGAAGAAATTCAACTTGGCGGACCGCACATTGTTCTTAAGTCGAGCCAAAGAACCATTGGTTAGAATGACCTGCTATTTCATTTGAGTATACGTGAAGCAATGGGAATATGTTTTGCGAAAGAAAAAAAATTGTTCAAAGGTTGACCAATAGATGGCGCTGTACTCGTGATGAGATGCTAAAAACGATCGCTTTAAAATATATGCTAATTTTAAGAAGCTGATTAAAAGATGCGACATGCACACAGCACTTTACACTTGTGATAAAAAGGCGGTAAACATGTAGTTCCTGATTTTCTGCGTCTGAGAAGGAGTCATGACTTTATCATCGAAGGATCGGGATCAGTTTGTGAAGATTTTATACAAGAACGGCGACTGTGGCAATTGCACTGAAGGAATTCCGGACCTGAAGGGTTTAAGAAGCGACTCTGGCCCGATGACTCGGTTTGAAGATGATTGATAAATTCCGATTGAGCCGAAGAGTGGAACCTAGCAGTGTGTGATGGGCGCATTTTAATCGGCACGCATCTCTTTCAATTTGATTCTTTGAATTTGGGGGTATTTTTTTAATCGGGGCTAAAACAGCTTTCATGCGATTTTTTCTCTCTCTTATATTCCTTTCTTTTCAAAAAATGCATTCAGGGTAGGTTCTGAGAATATGGTGGCAGCAGAAATTCTTCATCATTAGAAGAAAACCTCCCCCTGTCACACCCTTGAAATGTCCAACAAAAGACACGTCGCCCCACCTGGGTGAGTGGTAGAACTGGTAGTGGCACAAACAGGTTGATCTTATTGAGGCGGTATTTTTTTTTAATTCAATCTGTTTAAGAATATTTTGTGTTCGTAAAGTAAAGATAAGATTTAAAGCAAAATATATCAAATTCCAAAATGCTACTGTTTTCAATTGCTCTTTTATATTAATATTTTATTACTATTGTATATTAATTAGGTTTTCTGTTGTAAACCTTAATCTTATTTCAAACAAAATAAGTACACATATAGTCATTATTATTGTTATGCTCACAAATGTCATTAAAACACGTAGTTAAAAGTTTAAAAATAAAATTTTAAATATTATCTATAACGTAGTGTTTTGTTTCTGAACTGCAAGTATATGTTTATGTAATATAGCGTGACATGTGACAAGGGGTGAGGGGGGTGTCAAAAATATAAAGTGTGACATCATTTATGGACAGCCCCTTAAGTCGGCCATTCACTTCACAGATAAACTGGATATTTTGGAACGCGAGAAGGGAAAAGCCATCAAAATCTATGGTAATCAACCAAATGGCTTGTGGTGGTTGGAATTCCGCCTGGACTGAAATCGGAGCGAAAGCACTGGAGTTTATAAAGTCTCGCTTCAGAGGCACCCTGAAGGAGGCTAGCGAAAAGAACAGTGCCTTGCGTAAATTGAAGCCTCGCTTCAAGGATAGCATAAATTAAAATCTGCTGACTGGGGAAAATCGAACAGCGGTTGACAAGCAGCTGTAGAGAGGGGAAGAAGATCACTCCCCCACCTTCGTTCAGAGTTAGCGTCCTTTTAAATACAAGTGAATGGCGTGCCTTTATTTTTACTTTTTCGCATACGAAGTATACAAAGAGAAAGTATTGTAATCGTCAAAAAATTCGAACTCGAGATTTTGACGAATCTCCACGTTTTAGACCTACCTGAGTCCGAAAAACACAATTTTGGAATTATGTCTGTCTGTGTGTGTGTCTGTCTGTGAACACGATAACTCAAAAACTATTAGAGCTACGGGGATGAAATTTGGTATGTGGTCTTTACACATAATTTGTAGGTTTCTGTCAAATTTTGGACAAAATCCGTCAAAGGGAAGTCTGTCTATTTGTATGTCCGCGGTCATGTGAACACTATAACTCAAAAACTTGAATAGCTAAATGGATAAAATTTGGTACACAGTTTTATCGTTATGAATGTAGATCCGTATAAAAGTTTGGGCCAAATCCGTCAAAAAGAGGCGTTCAAATTGCATATTCAATTTCCTTTAATCCGATTCTCATGCGCATGCATATTGGTAACAATCTGTTATTGTTGTAAATTTTATTTGCAACAATAAATAATGTTTTCAAATATGAATTGTAACGATTTTTTCATTGTTGTAAATAAAATTAAAACCGATCTCATTATTTCAGCAAATCTTTTATTCACGCGCTTTTGCAATTGTTACGGTTGTGGTAGTATAAATTGTTTTCTTGGGAATTCAATTCCAAAGCAGAATTTTCGCTTTGGTATTCATTGCAATGCCTATTTTATCGCGCATGCTTCAAAGTAATATTTTTTTGAAACATGGCAACAGATATTTGATTTCAGGTTTGTTTGTTTTTTTGTTTTACTTTCTCGTATACGAAGTATACAAAGAGAAAGTATTGTAATCGTCAAAAAAATTCGAACTCGAGATTTTGACGAATCTCCACTTAGAAAGTATACGAGAAAGTTTAGGAGAGACCACTCCCGCTGGTTTGATTAAAATGGGAGGGAAAAAAACGGTTTTAGGACAAATGGCATGGCTGTACTTCAAGTGAATGGCCGGCTTTATGGATAAAAAGACTCCGCTCAAGCGCTGGATTCAACTACAGCTATAATGGCGGGAAAATTAGGAAAACTTACCACAAATATTTTTTTAAGAAGAAAAAATAATACAAAACATAATTACCACGATGAAAAAATTTCTCTTATTAAAAGTTAGTTATAAGTTCCCTTAAAAGTAAGTTATTAAAATGTTTTAGAATATTTCCATGAAAAGCCTTTCCAGAAATTGAATTCTCGTATTATTTTTGTGAAAACTGCGGCAATTTCAATCTTAAAAATAAGTTTATTTTGAGATTTAATGGTATTCGTATAACATTTATATTATATCAACGAAATTCTTTCACTTTTTAACCGTCTTAAGTCAGGCACATTCCCGCAATTATTCATTATATGTATTTTAACGTTCCAAATATTTGGAATGTTAAAAATAAACCAGAGGGAGTGTTCTCCCCTAAACTTTCTCGTATACTTCCCCCCAAAAAGGTGCCGTTTTCCTTTTCCCCGCGTGGCTAAAAAAATTCGAACCTATTGTTACCCAGATTCCAATGAGTATCAGAAGGTTTTTCATTATAGTGATTGAAAAATATCTAGGCAAAGAATGAAATTCAAAGAGATGCGTAACGATTTTCCTCTCTTACCGGTTCAAGGACAAACTGACGTAATTCGCTACTCCGTAATGAAATTCCTCTCCGTTCTTCCAGTACGCATGCGCGTGGAGATTAATTCTGAAAAGAATCCGTTAATTATACGGACCGACAGACAGTCAACCCTTTGACGGATTGGGTCCAAAATTTTATACGGACCTACATTCATGACGATAAAACTGCGTATAAAATTTTATTCATCTAGCTTTTCAAGTTTTTGAGTTATAGCGTTCGCATGGCCTCGAACATACAGACAGACAGACTTCCCGTTGACGGATTTTATCCAAAATTTGATAGACACCCACAAATAATGTTTAAAGACCATATACCAAATTTCATCCCCGTAGCTCTAATAGTTTTCGAGTTATCGTGTTCACAGACAGACATAATTCCAAAATTGTGTTTTTCGGACTCAGGGAGGTCTAAAACGTGGAGATTCGTCAAAATCTCGAGTTCGAATTTTTTGACGATTACAATACTTTCTCTTTGTATACTTCGTATACGAGAAAGTAAAAAAAATACCTACTAGACTACTAAAATGTCACAAATCTTTTTTTTTTTAACTATTCATTTGGGAAAATTTTCCAGATTTTTTACCAACTATTATTAACTTTAGCGCAGATCACAACAGTTTGTTCCAGTGGAGAGGAATTAATCAAATTAATACAAATGAATGAAATTACGATTTTTATGAAATTTCATGGGATACAAATGAAGTCCACTTCCTTCTTTTTTACTTTTTCGTATACGAAGAATACAAAGAGAAAGTATTGTAATCGGCAAAAAATTCGAATTCGAGATTTTGACGAATCTCCACGTTTTAGACCTCTCCGAGTCCGAAAAACACAATTTTGGAATTATGTCTGTGAATAGGATAACTCGAAAACTATTCGAGGTACGGGAATGAAATTTGGTATGTGATCTTTACACATCATTTGTAGGTTTCTATCAAATTTTGGACAAATTCCGTCCACAGGAAGTCTGTCTGTCTGTGTTCATGTGAACGCGATAACTCACAAACTTAAATATCTAGGTGGATAAAATTTGGTACACATTTTTATCATCAGGAATGTAGGTTTGTATCAAATTTTTGACCAAATCCGTTGAAGGGTTGACTGTCTGTATGTCTGTATAATCGCATACTTGTAAAAATTATATCTCCTAAACCCTCTGGCTTAGATAAATAAAACTTGGTATGGCGGTTGCTAACATTAATTATAGATATGTGCCCAAATTTCGTTTCAATCGGTTAAAAAAAGTCGTTTTAATTGCATATTCAACTTTTTCACTTGCGCACTAGAAGCAATCTCTGCGCATGCGCAAGCTATTCAGCGATAGCGAACGAAGTCATTTTCTCCCGTTTTCTTTTCGCTCGCGCACGCCCTCGGATTAGCAGAGCTTGATAGAGTGCGATGGAAAATAAATATTGCTAAATTTTAATACATACGCATATCTTTGAATTTGATTCTTCACCTAAATATTTTTCAACAGTGGCGAATCCAAGATTCGGGTCTGGGAGGGGCTGAGGTCAGAAAAATTTTGTATCGTAGTGACGAATGTCAAATCTCACGGCTTATGTAAACCAAAACACTTTAACTTTACAGACTTTCCTCACCTGACAATAAAAATCATAAAGAACACTACAATATTTCCGATAATTTAATAAAAAATACAATGAAATAACTAGCCAAAAAATGTTTTCGACCGCGTCAACGCTACAAGTGGAATGACTAGAAAAGTAGGAAAATTTTCGATCCTGTCAAGCCAGAAAGCAATGTTGTAATGATTTTATTTATTTTTTAAAAATGAAAATTAAGAACAAACAGTTGTAGTGATTTTAAATAAAACCAAGAATTTTGATTTACCTCGGGGGGGGGGCTGCAGCCCGATAGCCCCTCCTCTGGAGTCGCCACTGTTTTTCAATCACTATAATCTACAATGAAAAACCTTCTGGGTTACAGTACGTTCGAATTTTTTAACCACGCAGGGGCGGGGGGGCAAATTTTTGAGAAGCAAACAAGAAAATTTAGGGGAGGACACTCCCCCTGGTCTTTATGTACAATTTTCAAGGTTTTGCTGTTTTTAGTTTCGACGCTATGATTTTTGTTTCGCTAGAAAGCGAAACTGGACCGCTGTGACACCCTGCGGAAGACGAATTTCCTCCCAATGAGCTTGGCTTAGGCTGTTGCCTCTTTTACTTGGCACAGGGCCAACTTTGGGACGCTTCTTTTTTTTTTTTTTCCTCCCTTCGACTCGAGGATGGCCTTCCCTCCGATGATTCATTTTTCTTCGGTTGTATCTCGTTCAATGTCATTTGGTTTTGGTTTCGCTTTCTGCATTGCCCGACGAAAACTCATCTGCTTTAATGGGCGCTCTCTTTCTTTCACTCGAAAATACGTCGATAATTTAATAAAATACAACTCAGATAATTACAATTAAAAACCTTGGGCTGTTTAGAAGTAAAATTGTTTTTTAAGGTATCCGAACACGTTCGGAGCACTTTTTTCTTAAATTATGAAATAGAAACACCAAAATATGTTTTTTAGATTCGAATTTAATAAAGATTAATATTAGCGTATGATTTTTGAGTATAAATTATTATAAATTTACAAAATTCTTGAATTTCTGCTGCTTTTTAGAGGAAATTTCCCAAAACTTCAAACATGCTACAGGTCAAACTTTTGTAATAATTCAAATAAAACTAATTCTAAAATAAACTACATACTATGGACTAGTGCTTGTACTAGAATCTTAACATTCTTTGGATAAATAAAAATTTTAGAGCTAATCGAACAATCATTATAAGATTTTCAGCAAATTTTCTATGTCATTTTTCAAATAAAAGACCATAATTTAAAAAATATTGTTACAATATACATTATTCTAGTACATTCACTAGAGAAACATTTGAAGAAAGTGTTCACGAAATTTCAGAACAATCGAATGATAATATCTTGAGTTATCATGTTTGAAGTTTGAAAAATATACATAAAATCTAATTTTGATAAAAATCAAATTTTAGTTTTTCCACGCGCTCAACTTATGTATCTAAACTTTAAAAAAAAATTCCTAAAAATATGCTGACATCATATTAGCTTGCAAAAAAGGAGTTTAAAAGATTTTTTGACAGGTTTCTGTCCCTTTAAATGACAACTTTCGGCTAATTAAACGCCCACTTCCGGTTTTCGGTTTGTTATAAAACAATTAATATCTCATCTTCTAATTAACGTACCGACAAAAGTAAATATGTTTTAGAAAGGTAAATGAATGAACTATCGTAAACATCAAAAATTTAAAAAATGGAATTTTGGTCGAAAATCGATTTTCGAACGTGTTCGGATACCTTAAATAAGAAAAGGAGCAGTTCGGGTCCGCGCCGTAGATTTTTCATGAAAACGTCAAGATAAAATCGTAAAACAAGTTTATCGCATGTAGCAAGGGTCTGTGGTAGCTTGTGATTTATCTATTCTGTAACCATTATACTACTCTGTGTAAATATTGTATTAAAGAGATTGATATTTAAATTACATATTAATACGAAACACTTGTTTTATGATTTTATCCAGACGTTTTCACGAAAAATCTACGGCGCGGACCCGAACTGCGCCTTTCTTATGCTTTATTTAGAGTAGCTTTTGATGGCGCCCTCTGTCGACAGTATATAGAACTACATTTCACGTATGCGTAGTAAAACATAATTTACTACAAATGCCCATATTTCTCGTAATATTCAAATTCTAATACAATGTTTCTTTTACGTATTGTCAAGCATTCTGTAAGTTTCGTACAATTCAAAAGAAAACTCTGCGTGTTATAATCAAAAAACATGTAGAATTTCGAAATTTTCAATTAAACACCGATTTTTACTTACATTCTGATAAATATTTTTATTGTCTCACTTTAGGTCCTAGTAATACTCCCCAAACTCTTTAAAATAACACCAGAATCAACCTCTTAAATAAAGGCGTTTTCACGCTACACTTATTTATAACCTTACATAAAGATAATTCATAACAATCACGCGCATGCGCCTACACTGGTACGATGACGTCACAGGCAAAAACAAATAGTATGCGACAAACTCTTACAGATAGGATCTATCCGTTGTGGGGTCAACCATTCTTTCCGCATTATTAGTCTCGTAGTTATTAGGGATTCAAATCCGACGGTATTTTGTCACACAAGAAAGTTCGACCGACTATCACTGTAATGAGCGGAAAGACGTTTTCACGTCAAAAATTCTATTTTAAATACATTATCCTGTTGGGTTTTTTTTTTCCCAGCAGTGCTTGTTTCTGAGTTGACGAGCCGCCACTGCATTTAACCCAAGGTCTTTTGGCGGCTTTGCACCCATTTTGTTCATTCTATACATCAGTGTTTCCCAACCTGGGGGGCAATTTGATTGCTAAGGGGAGCGATTCGAAAATGGGAAGGAAAAAAAAATCGGCTGGATAATAATACAACAAAGACTTGAGACTGAAACGAACTGAACTGGAACCTAATATAGAAAAATCTTTCATTAGAATTACAGTCGGACCTCTATTTAACGAAGTCGCTAAATCCCGGGGAAAATTTCGTTATATGGAAAATTCGTTAAATAGAGATTCACCTTTTAAAATACTTTAAATTACACAAAACAGATTTTAAATTCAGAAACACTAAATATTATTATCAAAAAAAGTAATTAATCACTCCTTTATTTTGTAAAATAATATCTATTTGTTTTCCATCAAAAAGAAATCTGCAAGGAAAACCAGAATAAAACAAAATATTGTCCGGGAATACAGAGTATTTTCAATTTACAAAAAATAATTTTATATTAAAATTAATGAATTTTAATGACATTATCGCATTTATTTTAATAAGTAATTTTAAGCATACATTACCACATGCGCCCTTAGATTTAATTACTGATAAAGTTCGAGGATAAGGGGAAAGCTCCATTGAGGGGCAGACGCCGACCCCGCCCCTCCCCCCCACGCGCCCCCCCCGGGGGGGGCGGAAGGTTGCACCTCCTGGATGAAATGAAAAGAATGACTGCGATTTTACTACTCTCGATGAGTTAGGAGACAGGTAAACCCAGTTCAAGGTCATTGATCACCACAACATGTGTTAAAAGAAAGAATAAGTTTGAAATGTTCAGAAATATTTTGAGAAATAGGGAGAAAAAAAATATTGGATCACAAGAAAAAGTTCGTTAAATAGAGAATGCACTTCGCTATTTGGAGGTTATTTTACGAAGAAATTCGCAAAATGTTCTTGGTTCTAAGGAAAAGTTCGCAAAATAGAGGTTCGTTAAATAGAGGTCGACTGTAATTCGTACTAAAATTACTTCTCCAAAAAAGTTCCTCAGTTCTCTGAAAACTTATTTACTGTGTTTCTCAACAATTTCCTATTGATTTCTTCCTAAAACCTATCATCTAAGTTTCTTCAGCGAACAATTCAATTTTTGAATATTAAAAATTAAGAACAATTAGAATTTTAGAAATGCTGAGATAGGGCATGGGACAAAAAAAGGTAGGGAAACACTGGTCTACGTGAACGTCCCTAGTGGAAAAATATATATATATTAAAAATTAAGAACAATTAGAATTTTAGAAATGCAGATAGGATGGACAAAAAAAAGTAGGGAAACACTGGTCTACGTGAACGTCCCTATGGAAAAAATATATATATTAAAATTAAGAACAATTAGAATTTAGAAATGCTGAGATAGGGCATGGACAAAAAAAGTAGGAAACACTGGTCTACGTAACGTCCTATGGAAAAAAATATATATAAAAATTAAGAACAATTAGAATTTTAGAAATGCTGAGATAGGGCATGGATAAGGTGGAAACACTGGTCTACGTGACGTCCCTAGTGGAAAAATATATATATTAAAAATTAAGAACAATTAGAATTTTAGAAATGCTAAAGATGGCATGGAAAAGGTGGAGGAAACCGGTCTCATGAACGTCCCTAGTGGAAAAAATATATATATTAAAAATTAAAAACAATTAAATTTTAGAAATGCGAGATAGGGCATGGGAAAAAAGGTGAAACACTGGTCTACGTGAACGTCCTGGTGGAAAAAAATATATATATATAAATAGAACAAATTAGAATTTTAAATGCTGAATGGGGCATGGATAAAAAAAGGTGAGAAACACTGGTCTGATGAACGTCCTAGTGGAAAAATATATATATATTAAAAATTAAGAACAATTAAATTTTAGAAATGCTGAGATGGAGCATGAAAAAAAAAAAGGAGAGGGAAACACTGGTCTACGTGAACGTCCCTATGGAAAAATATATATATTAAAAATTAAGAACAATTAGAATTTTAGAAATGCTGAGATGGGCATGGGATGATAAAAAAAGGTAGGAAACACTGGTCTACGTGAACGTCCCTAGTGGAAAAAAAATATATTAAAATTAAGAAAATTAAATTTTAGAAATGCTGAGATGGGGCATGCAAAAAAAAGGAGGAAACACTGGTCTACGTGAACGTCCCTATGGAAAATATATATATATAAAAATTAAGAACAATTAGAATTTTAGAAATGCTGAGATGGGGCATGCAAAAAAAGGTAGGGAAACACTGGTCTACGTGAACGTCCCTAGTGGAAAAAATATATATATTAAAAATTAAGAACAATTAGAATTTTAGAAATGCTAGATGGGACATATAAAAAAAGGTAGGAAACACTGGTCTACGTGAACGTCCCTAGTGGAAAAAATATATATATATTAAAAATTAAGAACAATTAGAATTTTAGAAATGCTGAGATGGGGCATAGCACAAAAAAAAAAGGTAGAAACACTGGTCTACTGAAGTCCCTAGTGGAAAAAAATATATATATTAAAAATTAAGAACAATTAGAATTTTAGAAATGCTGAGATAGGGCATGGGATAAAAAAAAGGTGGGAAACACTGGTCTACGTGAACGTCCCTAGTGGAAAAAAAATATATATATTAAAATTAAGAACAATTAGAATTTTAGAAATGCTGAGATAGGGCATAGGGAAAAAGGTGGGAAACACTGGTCTATGAAACGTCCCTAGTGGAAAAAATATATATATTAAAAATTAAAACAATTAGAATTTTAGAAATGCTGACATGGGGCATGCAAAAAAAAGGTAGGGAAACACTGGTCTACGTGAACGTCCCTAGTGGAAAAAATATATATATTAAAAATTAAGAACAATTAGAATTTTAGAAATGCTGAGATAGGGCATGGATAAAAAAGGTAGGAAACACTGGTCTACGTGAACGTCCCTAGTGGAAAAAATATATATATTAAAAATTAAGAACAATTAGAATTTTAGAATTGCTGAGATGGGGCATAGCACAAAAAAAAGGTAGGGAAACACTGGTCTACTGAACGTCCCTAGTGGAAAAAAAAAATATATATTAAAATTAAGAACAATTGAATTTTAGAAATGCTGAGATGGGCATATGAAAAAAAAAAGGTAGAAACACTGTCTACGTGAACGTCCCTATGGAAAAATATATATATTAAAAATTAGAACAATTAGAATTTTAGAAATGCTGAGATGGGGCATGGATAAAAAAAAAGGTAGGAAACACTGGTCTACGTGAACGTCCTAGTGGAAAATATATATATATAATAAATTAAGAACAATTAAATTTTAGAAATGCTGAGATGAGGGCATGGACAAAAGGTAGGGAAACACTGGTCTACGTGAACGTCCCTAGTGGAAAAAATATATATATATTAAAAATTAAGAACAATTAGAATTTAGAAATGCTGAGATGGGCATAGCAAAAAAAAAAATAGGGAAACACTGGTCTACGAACGTCCCAAAAAAAAATATATATATAAAAATTAAGAACAATTAGAATTTTAGAAATGCTGAGATAGGGCATGGCAAAAAAAAAAGAGGGAAACGCGTCTACGTGAACGTCCTAGTGGAAAAATATATATATTAAAAATTAAGAACAATTGAATTTTAGAAATGCTGAGATGGGGCATAGCACAAAAAAAAGGTAGGGAAACACTGGTCTACTGAACGTCCCTATGGAAAAAATATATATATATTAAAATTAAGAACAATTAGAATTTTAGAAATGCTGAGATGGGGACATAAAAAAGGTAGGAAACACTGGTCTACGTGAACGTCCCTAGTGGAAAAAAATATATATATTAAAATTAAGAACAATTAGAATTTTAGAAATGCTGAGATAGGGCATGGGATAAAAAAATAGGAAACACTGGTCTACGTGAACGTCTAGTGGAAAAAAAATATATATATTAAAATTAAGAAAATTGAATTTAGAAATTGAGAGATGGAATAACGTCCACATTGGGAAAAAATATATAATTAAAATAAGAACAATTAGAATTTAGAAATCTGAAGAGATGGGCATAAAAAAAAAGGTAGGGAAACTGGTCTACGTGAACGTCCTAGTGGAAAAATATATATATATTAAAAATTAAGAACAATTAGAATTTTAGAAATGCTGAGATAGGGCATGGAAAAAAAAGGTAGGAAACACTGGTCTACGTGAACGTCCCTAGTGGAAAAAATATATATTATTAAAAAATTAAGAATTTTAGAAAGCTGAGATAGGGCATGGGGATAAAAAAAGGTGAAACACTGGTCGTGAACGTCCCTAGTGGAAAAAATATATATATTAAAATTAAGAACAATTAGAATTTTAGAAATGCTGAGATGGGGCATAGCACAAAAAAAGGTAGGAAACACTGGTCTCGTGAACGTCCCTAGTGGAAAAAATATATATATAAAAATAAGAACAGTGCATTTAC
>BGPR01009509.1:0-57182 GCA_013235015.1 Araneus ventricosus
GATTCACTGTACAACGTTGCCGCTCTTTATTTTTATCACTGTTCTGTAATTTTATGGCCATGAATTTGATTTGAAGGGGGGGGGGAGGATTATTTTAACACTTAAATTTAAAAATATAATAAATAATATAATAAATGTAATTTATAATATAGTACCTTCATCTGGTGCTTGCTTTCCTCTTGTACCCTGAAGTAGAAGTTTTTCATACCAATGACCAGCAGTATTCTGCCAACATGCTCGCATTCCACTTCCCTGAAAATCTCCTCTCGAACTGAGCAATGTCTTGATGGAACCGTTCCTCGTGTTCATCTGAAACTGCTCATAAATTTTCAGGGAAAAGGTCCAGGTGTGAGTGAAGGTAAAGCACTTTAAGCGACATGTTGCACCACATGGTCTTGTATGCTGACAGCAATTCCCTGACATAAGCGACATAATTATCACTTTTTTTGCTACCCAAAAAGTTCATACGTTTTTTAATGCAAGCCATGCTCGTATTTCTTTGCGATTCAGGTGTTTTATAAACATTTAATCTTTAAAAAGTTGTCTAATCTGGAGGCCCACGAAAATTCCTTCCTTGATTTTAGCCTTACTAAGCCGAGGAAATTTAGTTTTCAAAAAGTTAAATCCATCACCTGTCTTATCCATTGCTTTAACAAATTGTTTGATCAATCTGAGTTTGATGTGCAAAAGCGACAACATTGTACAGTGAATCTTCCAAACTTTATTTTTATATATTAATTTTATATATTATATTTAAGTGTTAAAATAATCCTTTACCCCCTCCAAATCAAATTCATATCCATAAAATTACAGAATAGTGATAAAAATAAAGAGCGGCAACATTGTACAGTGAATCTTCCAAACTTTCTTGTGAGGGCTTCGGGACCTCTCCCCCTCACCTGCTTTTAGCGAAAATTGTTACTATATATTTTTATTTGGGGGTGTTTGGGTGAGAAAAAGGGGGGCTGGAAGAAAATAAGTGAAAAAAACCCAGAAAAACCGATAATTTTTATTGATTTTTTTAAATTTAAGGCGACAGTTCCTCCCCCCCCTGCTACAGATGTTCATATTTTAGAACTTTTCACCTTTGTAGCCCCTCAGAAGACATTTAACGGTTAAAATAATCGTTTTCCCCCCTCCAAATCAAATTCATGGCCATAAAATTACCGAACAGTGATAAAAAAATAGGGGTGGAGCATCCCGAGAAAATGGTGGGTGATGGGGCAAAATGGGGTCATATTCAGATTCAGGGGGTCATTTTACATAAGAATTTGCAGGAATGGTGTCGGGGCTGATTTTCATGCAGAGCAGTGTAATTTTGTGCTCTTTAAAATGGCATAAAAAAAATTGTTGTGTAATAAATATTTCAGAAGTTATTGCCAAAAAACGTCTAAGTATTAGACTTAAAAGTGGCTAATTTTCGTTATTTATTAAATATCTTAAGAACTAATTAACTCTGAAAGTTGTAAATAGCACCGTTGACCTAGAAATATGCTCTAGAATGTTGTGTATAAATTTCATGTCTACTGTTCACAGTTTAGGAGGAGTTCTTGTGACAGACTGATACATGTATTGTCTGCTTTACATTATAGATATTTATAAAAATAAGCAAAATTTTCAGAAATAAAGGTAAATTAGTTCAAAGTCTAACTGTTGCGTAGCAATGGAGCAGCTGTAAATTTTCGTTATTTCAAAATCGTGTGCATTTTATTAACAATTACTAAACTTTAAAAAATTAATGAAAATTGAAGGAAAAATGTCGCAGAAATAAAATTGATATCAATGAAAAGGTAAAATTTTGAACTTTAAGATGGTATAAAAATATTTTTTGTCGGACAATTTGCTCCGAAGTTAGTGCTGGAAAATGGTTTCGGTTAATTTCTAATTAACTGACTGTTTAATTAACTTTTGGACTTTAAAAAGTTCATAAGTGTCTTCCCTGTGTCTTGAATAATAAGTGTTCAAAATTTGGTTGAAAACAGATTATTGGTTTAAGAGGCGATGTGGAGCATAGCCACAATGACTTTTATTTATATTAAGATTTTTAGATGGAGTAAGGTAACTTGATCATATCATGGCCATATTTTATATAAATACTAGCAGTATGCGCATGGCATTGCCTGTGGAATCAGGACTTCAACAAAAAGGGGGGGGGGGGTGCCTACAATGACACAAAAAAGTTTTGAAAACAAAAGGTACACATTATTGATTTTCTCGCTTATTTTTCTCTTGACAATGACACAAATGTAATGATGTCACCTGGCGGAAGGAATCGGATTGCAGAAATGCATATCTGGTAATTAAAGCATATGACGTTGCTTGCCGCAAGGAAGGTCATGCACCAGCCAATGAAATTGCATCAATGCATTTTGGGACCGTCCGGAGAAACTCGCACTGTTAAATTGCGCTAGCAAAAAAACTGTTTGAACTGATCAGGGAAAAATTAATTTTAAAAAATGGATAAAGATATTTTAACCGGTCCAACATTCCAGTTATAAGCTGAAAAAAAAAATGAAAATGATAGAGCTGTTAGAATGTCAGATGCGAGAATTTGAAGAAATGCTTATTAAAAATTACCATAAAAATGAATATTTTTCAAAAATTCCTCAAAATCCAGTAAATTACGTTAGACGTTCGAAACAAACTTAATTAGAAAGGAAATAATTTTCTCTTTCCGTTGGTATATCTCTTTTTTTTGTACAATTATCCAAAACTGTTCTATTGAGAAATTAGTGCAAAAAATCACCAAAAACAGCACAAAATATTAAATAAAAAATTTTTCTGGATTAAATTTTAAAATTCCGGCTTTGAGGTGCATTGAGTCACCATTAAGACTACCTGTGTGCCAAATTTCAAGGCTGTGAGAGCGATAGATTCATCTGAACATCGCATGCACACACACAAACATTGCCTTTTATAAGTATAAATTCAAGATAGCAATCTTGTAATGTCTAAATTTCCTGTTAATATCTGCTACAAAATTAATAATTTTTTAAAAAATTTTATAGTAAATTTTAAAGTCAATTACTAATTATGTACTAATTATTTATGTTATCAAGGTTATACATACCATCAGTTAAGTTTCAGTATTTTACTATACCAATTTTCTTTTTCCTTTACTTGCTTTGTTTTAAACTAAACAAAGGATATATTTAGAAATGAAATATGCTATTATTGTAAAGTCGTATTGTTCTGAAAATGCTTTTAAAGATTTTGTACATTTTATTTTGAAATGGCATTTGATTTATGAATATTAATATGATTATGAATATTATCGTAAAAGTTAAGTGTCTTTGTAATTAATGATAACTTTAACTATCTAGTTATATACATGGTGGGTACGAATTAATTAGGCAAAAAAAAAAAAAAGATGGTGTAATATGTATAGTTATATGTAATCAAACATGAGATTATTCTTGATTACAATCTAGTGAAACAATCAGTTTACCTTTTCTTTAAATGTTTGTTACTCTGAAAATGTCCCATTGGTAAGTTTGTTTTTGCCATATGTTTATGAGCTTGTTCATGTCGATGAAATTGAGTGCAATGGAAGTAGTGTCTCATTTCAGGTGCACTTTTCCAATATTCTTCAAAGAAAATTTCCTTACACATGTGCAACAAAATGAGTTTCATGAAATGACAGACAGCATTTTGCCTTTTCAGCACTGATATGTGTCTACATCGTTGTGAAAACACAGAGAGAATAATGTATAACCACAAGCTACATCTCACTCAGATATGGACTTCACATACCTTGGATAATATATATTTGTAACTTTGGATATAGTACTGTTAATCTAGCATTGGACTGGTAGCTTGCAATTAATATTTTGCTACTTATTCAGTTATGAAATTGTCCAAGTAATTTGTTGATGTTTTATTAATAAATGGAAATGTTATGAATAGATAAGAATAATCATTTATTGATATAAGACAATAAAAAAAAATCTGTGCATTATTTCCAAAAGACATACAATTTGTATTCCACTTTATGGGTTTTTTTTTTATTTTTTATTTCCTTGTTGTAAAAGATAATTTATTTCATATGCTCTTGTTGTTTATTAATTTTTTATAATATAATAACTGTCACTTTTTATCTTCATGATATTTATTTTAAAAATACTGTTACTCATTAGCTTCAAATAAATTTAAAGTGTGTATTTTGATTTTTCTAATGTTGGAATAAATTGGATAATTAAGATACTGCTTGCTATTTTTGGAATTAAGTATGTGAAAAATACATTCTTGTAGTTGTAAAGGCATCATTATTTTATTTTACAGTAAAAGCTTAACTAACCGGAATGCTCGGGAAACTCCGATTTCCGGGTACTTGAAAAGTCCGGATAGTTGAGTGTGACGGGAAAAATGGGGAGGGGTAGATTGTAGCCTTTTTTTTAAAAAGATTTTTTTGGTCAAATAATTTGTTTTTGTCATTTTGAAATGTGCATTTAATTTAACATTGAGGATTTAATATATATATATATATATGATCTGTAGCTGAATTTTTACCGTAAATATATAAATTGTAAAAATATAAACATATAAAAATGGCCGACGAAACTGAAAAATATTCTACTCAGAAAGCATAATAAAACTCTTTTAAGTGTTTATAAACAAATCTCAGATTGAATATCAAAACTAATTATCTTTTAGAAGAGTGCAAGGGTTATTGCACAATACGCGTGCCTCCAATTCTCCTCCACTTCATATTACGTAATCGGAATCAACATTTGCCGATATTTGGAGGGTAAATAAATAAATGGAAAGAAAGAGACTTACTAATCTGGAGTAACACCCTGTGAACTTTTTTTTTACTGATTCTGTTCCTTTATCTTTTTTTTTTTTTTGGTTGTCGATTTCGTTTTTAGGTCTTGTTTTTCGATGAAAGGGGAGGACCTTTTATTTTTTTTTTAGGTTCTCACTTTTGCTTTTGAACCCCTCATAAAGCAAGTCTGTGAATGTCACGGTACTTTATATTGCTTTTTTTTTTTTTCCTTCTATGCCCCTCCGTGCGGAGTGAACGTTGCATTCCAGAAATAAATCGTCCGCCGGAACGGGACGCGCGCATGCTAAATTTTGGTGCGCCGTTGTAAAACTTTTAGAAAAACTCATTTTCTAATTTTTCCAGCTAGTTGAGCTTTCCGGATACTTGAATGCCGGATAATCGAAAGTTTACTGTATTTAGTCCTACAAATTTGGAAAAGTATTAAATATGATTTATGATTTTTTTTCTGAATATAGATCTGAAATAAGCAACTTTTTAATAATTCCCTTTGTTGTGGAAATACATCAGCTTGACAAAATGTATCTTGATTTTAGATTTAATTGGTTGAGTTCATGCTTTCTTTATTACTTAAATGAAAAGTAATCATATAGCTCAAATAGTTGCACCTTTGTGAATATTTCTTTGTAACCACCTATAATTTTTTAAAAAACTTATTTGAATAAAGTGTTTTATTTTATTGCAATTGTGCTTTTTTTTTTTCAGTGACCCAGAAGTTGAAAATAATAAACGTAATGAAAATAAAATTTTAAGTGCACCTGTATGCCTGGGTAGTTTAGCTGAAAATTTTGAAAATGAAACTGAAGAAGTTGCTAGCATATGGTTGAAACAAAGAGAATCACAATCCGTAAGTATTTGCACATTTTTATGATATTAATTGCAGCTGATTATTAGAAATGAAGTGGATATATTATTTTTCTTTCACAAGTTCCAAAAATATAGCTAAAACATAAACTTGTATTCCTTGCTTCTGAATGATATATTTTTTTTAAGAATTTGATTTTAGATTCTTAATTGCTTTTGTTGAGTTGTAATATTGAAAATGTGTTAATAAAAATTTTAAAAAAGGACTTTTTTCTTTTTTTCATCCCACTACACTATTTGTTATGCTTTCTTTATCTTCATTAGATAGAATCTTTAAAAATGATAATTTAACTTTAAAAATAGATTTTTTTCATTGTTTTGTTTGTTATAGATTTTTTTATTTTTAAAAAAATTTGTTTTGATAGTTGTATTTCTTAGCAGTTTGAGAGGTCATGAATGTACATGTTTTAGCAATGTTAACAGAACTGTGAATGTGACTTAAGATACAGTTATTTGAAGGTAAAGGACTGTTTTTCTAAATTTTCTTTTCATATTTTTCGTTCATCATATTTCAAATAATTCATGATCACATTTCAGATAATTAGTTAATTGTTATATCCCTGTAAGTTTTTCATTTTGTAAATGCAGGAGTGTGTTCTCATTGATATATTTAATTTGTTGAAGAATTTTTCATAATTAAAAATTTTTTCAGTATGTTGACCAACGGAAGCTTGAAAAGGCGGAAGCGAAACTGAAGTCTAAACAAGAGAAAAGAGACTGCAATGATAAATCAACATCAGGGTAAGTGAGATTCTGTTTAACATATTGATTGCAGAACTGCTATTCAGTACGTAAATTTATTATCTACTAACCAATAAAAACACATTGACTGCACCCTGGTATTGTGCTAATTTGCATCTCTTCTGCTAGTGTTCAGTATGATAATAAGTCATTGAAATTTTGCTGCTCTAAGCCTCATGACTTAAGTCAGGGATGGGGAACCTGCAGCCTTCTTGTGTTCCTTATGCAGCCTTACCAGTTATTTGTAATTTGTAAAGAAATAATATAATTGTCTGTGTAATATAGTAATAATTACAGAACAATTATCCTTAAGATTCTGCTCGTACGGTCTTTTGCCCGACTGCCGACATTTAATCAGACATTTCAGTGCAGAAAGTTTCCCCACCCCTGACTTAAGTAGTCATCCAGGTTTCCATATAATTCCATTGGTTAATTTTATCTGACATAAAATAACATTTATGCTCTGCTTTATAATATATAGATTTAGAAATTGAGATGGAAACCCGTGTTTTTCAGTTCTTTTCAACTGGAATTTATTAACCGCTTAAGGTCTTATCCCAAGTTAACTCGTTCTAAATACTGTAGGTTACAAAATAACTCGGCCCTTAAGCAGTTAAACACCCATGGACTCGAATATTTATAATGCATCTTGGTTGGAATTTAAATTTTTAAAATTGTATGCATATATGTGTTTTTATAACTAAATGATTCTACTTATTTGCACTCAATTTAGGCATTTCCTTTATTTGTGTGCCTTTGATAATTTAAGAGAAGTCTAATAGGAATTTGTTTGCAAAGCTGTCTTCCCCTTCTTGTGTCATGTTTATTTGATTTTAATTTTTTTCTTCAATATTTAAGTGTTGAATATTTTATATTTGTTTTGAAAATTAAATGTAATGGATATGTTATCAGAACTATATGTTTTTATGATTGTACAAATTCTTAATTCTAGTTCATTAATTTCAGGAGTTGTGCTATCATTAGCAAAGAAGCAACTGCCGTGCAAGCAACAAGCAAAAAGGAGGCACGGATGGATCTGAAGGGTTCCAATAAGAACATGGACATCAAAATTGAAAATTTCGATATTTCTTTTGGAGATAAGTGAGTTATAATTCTGTGTGCTTTTTTAGTATGTGTGTGTATAGGGGAGGATTGTTATACAATCTTTTTTTTTTTTATGATACAAATAGATTATATTTTTTCAAATAGATAATTAAGATGTCTCTTAAGATGTCTGTTTTTGAATTTGAATAATCTTCATAACTGAAATTATTTTTGTGAACACTTCCAACTTATTACTTTAGAAAATTTGTTATTGTCATTTGTTTCATGAAATTTGTTGTAAAGTATCCACAATTTTAACATTTAAAGTTTAATATCTAACATATATATTGCGTCATTACTTTTGCTTTGAAGGCAGCAGTTGTTAATTATTTATTGAGCTCACGAAAGAAAATTATGTTAAAACCATTGAAATAATCATATCTTGTAACTATTAACTTCTTTCTTTCCATTTTCCTGAAAGTTTTTACAATTTTAAATGTACTAAGTAAAAGATGAAATCACTTTTTTCCCTCCCTCATTTAGAACATTATTAACAGGAGCAGACCTTACTTTAGTTTATGGCCGGAGGTTTGGTATGGTTGGCCGAAATGGTATTGGAAAAAGTACACTATTGAGGATGATTTCTAGGTAAGACAGAATAAGTATTTTATTTGTTCATGTACACTGTAAGCTAAACTTAATTTTGCTAAATTTAAGCAAAAATTAATTTAAAACTGTAATTTTTGGAAATCCCACCTTTCATATGATGCTTCTTGTAGTAAAATTCTGGTAACTGAACTTGTTATTTAAACTAAATAACAAAACTTGGTCTTGAATAAATGGTTGTTGCTTTAATTCATTTGCATATTTCTAAAGATGAATTTTCTGTCTGCATTTATATTATAACAGATAATGTTTTGATATATTTTTAGTGGTCTGTTGAAGATTTCAAACCATATATCGGTTCTTCATGTTGAACAAGAAGTTGTTGGCAATGATACCATTGCTCTTGATAGTGTCTTAGAATGTGATGAAAAAAGGCAAGGTTTAATTGAAGAAGAGAAAAAAATTCTCCAGTCTTTGAATAACAATGGGTAAGCATACCATTTTATTAGTTTTTCTTTATAAAGTTTGAAATTTTAAAGTAATTTATTAAATTACAAAGAATATTTACAATACAAAATACAACAATCCATTACAAACTACATGGAATCATCAACAACATCATGTTCATATAAAGCAACCAAGAATTTTCAGGCACGTATTTGTATATGGTTAGGGACTTCATCTCATATCTTAATATTTAAGAAATGACTTTCAATTTATAAAAAAAAACTCTTTGGTATGAGAAATGTTATAGATAAAGAGATTTATAATATATATAAAAAAGTGTAATTTTTTTGAGAATGTATGTTCGTTTTTGTTCTTTATACGCCCAGACCATTTGACTTACTGGGACAAATTTGGTAGTTGATGGATTATCACAAAGGGAGCTAATGCAGTAAAATTATTTTAAATTTGAATTAGATTTTTATTTAATTTTAAGTGGTAAATTTGGCCCTTTTTGCCTACTTTCACCTGTTTTCTTTTTTCTTCATTATTATTCACATTTGTTGTTTAATTTATTAGTTCTCCCATTTTTATTTATTTCTCGTCATATATTCTTTTTGAGAAGTTGGTTTGAATAAAAGGTTTTATTTTTTCCTTTGCAAACAATTTGCTTAGCGAGCTTCCGTGTTTTAATTTATAAATATCCTTATGTTTTTCTCTCTTTTTTTTTTCTTTTGGTGTTTTATTTTACAACATATATTGTTTTTTGACATTTTGTTTGTTCTAAAGATTTTTTAAAATTTATATTCTTTATCAGCAATGCCAGGAAAATTCTGTACAGTACAGGTTCATTGTAAAGATGTATTAGTTATTACATATGTGGTTTATTGCTAAAAAATTTAAAATAAATCTTCTTTTTCCAAACTTCTCCCATTTTCTTCAAAATCATACTGTTATAAGGTAATAAAAGGCTAGATTCGAAAGATTATTTATGTTTGTGGGGAAAGTTAGTGACAATATTTGTAGAAAAAAATTATGGCGAGCATATAAAAAAAATATGGATCCTGAGCAATGCTGGTTTATCAGCTAGCTTTTAATAAAATGTTTCATTTGAAGATGAACTTGTTCTATTTGTTTTATTGAACAGCTTATTACTTCTTAGCTTATTTTTTGAAGTTTTATGGAATGCGGAAAAATATCTGTCCTGATATTATATTTCATCTTATTCTCAGACTTAAATTAAAGATGTATTTATTTTAATATGAGTACAAAGAAATAATCAACTTGATTTAAATTTTTCAGTTACTTTATCTCGAATTTTGGCCTAAACATTTTCACAATTTTTCATTATATCATGTGTTGAAATGAAGCATTTTAAATTTAGCAAAATTATTAAGCAATTAGTATGAAGTTTTATACACTTTTTCTTTAATATATAAATAAGTTAACAATTTTTAGTATGTATTTTGAATAGTTTTTTTTTATTGTTATTATTTACCAGACCTTCAAGTGAAGATAGCCAGTCAAGTGGTCGATTACAAGAGATCTATGCAGAGCTTCAACAGATGGAAGCTGATAAAGCACCTGCGAAAGCATCTGTAATATTGGCTGGTTTGGGTTTTTCTCCTGAAATGCAAAGAAAGGCTACAAAGTATGAATGACTTTTTATTACATGAATTTTTAAGTTTATAAAAGACCTAAATAAACTTTTAAATATGCAATTCGAAAACTATTTTAATCCCAAAGGTTTGTGTATTTTAATGTTATTGCATTTCTTAATTCAAAAAGTGGCGGTTTTTATGCAAGAAAAGTTATGAATTTTAATAATTTGTAGTTTCAGAATCTCTATCCCTTAGCTTCTGTTTTTATAAAGAGTGATATGTATTTATTTCATTTATTGTGTGCTAACTAGATTGCATTTTAGACTTCTTGTTTTTGATCTGTACATGTATTATGAGAAAGTAAATTTTTTACTTTATTATAAAGGCTAATGTAAAATAATAGTTTATGCCTTATTATTTCCATTAGTTAAGTCTGAATTAAATATCATAAATAATCAAATTAAAATGCATATATTCATGGTTTTCTGAATGTGATATTGATGTCAATGATTTTTTTTTGGGGGAAAATACATAACTTCTCTCCCCCATCTTGTATTGGTAATCAATGGAGGAGATATGAAAAAAATTAAATAGCATCTTTTTGAATTATTGTTAGTCATTTTTGTTGGTTGGTTTTCCCAGTTTTTATCAAGTTTTGGTTGAAAATTAAGAGGGGGAAAAAAGTGGATTTTGCTTTTTATTTAGTTTTCTGAATGCACCATAAGCAAAAGGTTCTTTGTGTTTTAATCAGGAATTAAACAGATTTTAGGAACTAAAATTTTATTTTTCATGCAAAATTATTGCAGCAAAATATTTTTTTTAAAATAACAAAAAGTGACAATTTAGAATTTCAACTTATTTTTCTACTAATGTATTTAAATTTTGTTGAAATATATATTAGCAATGTCAATCTAGCTTACAATTATAAAAGAAACAAACCAGATTAATGACATTTTAAATGTTTCATAATTTTTAAATAACAATTTTAATAAATGTTGCTTAGTTATAATTTGTGCACAGTTTGTCTTAATATCCCTTCTGTAAAAGCTCAAAGTGTATTTTGTTTTTTGTTGATAAATCATATTGATATTCATAATGGTATTTCATATTGGTTCTTGATAATTGTTTTGTAGATCAAATTATTTCCATTATATACGTACAATTTTGCTGCACTTTTTTGTTTCATCAATTTAAATTTTTTACAGAGAATTTTCTGGTGGCTGGAGAATGAGGATAGCCCTGGCTAGAGCTTTGTTTTCAAAGTAAGTATAGAATTGATATTTCACTTACATTCAGGATCCATTTTGGAATCATTAAATGAACTTTAAAAAAATAAAATGCAATACAAAATGTTCAAATGAAGAAATTAAAGTGATATTTGCAACTTACGTATTTTGAAAACTGTTAAATTTTCCTCATAAGTGCAACATGCACAAAAATGATTTTCTCCCTCTATTATAATTCAATTTAGATGTAAATTAATTTTATTGGGAGCATTTAATAGCTATATATTTCTATACCTTTCATTTATCTCATAATCAAAAGTAAATATAAATTAGCACTGCCAAGATTTTTTTATAAAATAGAATTGTCTGAAGAAATGTTTCATTTATAAGAATTCCATCTAATTACATTGCTAATTTAAGCAAAGCCTAACTAATTGAGAGCCTTCATGAATTTAAATGAAAAGATAAAATAATTTTTCCATGTGTGTCGATCTAGTTTTTAATTAATTTTTTAGCACAATTTGAAGAAAATCCATTCTGTAGGTCAGATTTCTATAGTATACAATTTTTTACGAGTCTGTTATCTATGTACAGGGTGGTGACAGAACCTGGATATCAGGGAAAAGTCAAGGAATTTTATCGATCTGGAAAAGTTAGGGAAAATTAATAGTTACTTAAATTATTATCTATAAATTAGTATCTTATGTCTAGCATTATTTGTAATAATAAATGGAATTTTTTAAAAAAAACTTTAGTCATTTATAAAAGCATAAGTTTTTGATTAGAACAATTAATTTCTTATGATTTGTTAAAGAATAAAGATTTGAAGTAATATTTTTTACAGTTTCTCTTGTTTAAATCTTTGCTAAAATATATATTATTAGGTGCGTGTAATTATACTATTATTATATTTATGCTACAATATGTTATTCTGGTACTCATGAAAAGAGCATTAATTAGTTATTAAACTGTTTTAAAGTTTTGAGCTAAAATCATAATAACCTTTACTGTTAATATAATTTAACTTGTGTTGCAAAGAGTAGTTTTAATGTTTCTTAGCATTCTTATGCAGTTTTAGAAGCAAAGTATTTTGTTAAGATTTCCAGTATTTTTTACATATAAGAAATGTAACATATTGTTTTAATAGATTATTTTAGGATGTTTATTCCATTTTTTAAAATTAAATTTCATAAAAATATTTTTTTCATATTAATTAACTGGTAAAAGTATTTTTAATAATGTATATTGTACACATACAGTGATTCTGAGTAGAGAGAAAGCCAGGAAACTAATATAATTAGTATCCGTAAATCAGGGAAATGTTGCAAGTTTAGTCGGGGAAAATTTTTTCACAGTTTCTGTAGCCACCCTGATGTAGTTTACTTTTATATGTATATCACTGTAACAAAATAAGTGAGGGATGAATTAATTTATGCTTAGGTTTTCCCCCACGCCACCATGTATTTGTTTTTATAGAGCAATAAAATTAAGATTTTTTTTGTAATGGATGTCTGATGTCTTAAAGTATGATGCTTCTGTTTTCTGCTAGATAGGAGGAAATATTGTCATGTTTACTAGGTATTGTTCATTAAATATGTATTAAAAAAAAATCCCAAAATGATTTGTAACTTTTTTTCTTTAGGCCAGACCTCTTACTACTTGATGGTAAGTGCTTATTGAAGCATTTCAGATTAATTTCTATTGTATTGTAACTTTTATAATTCAGTTTCAGATATTATTTTAAAGATGTGTTTCCAGTAAAAATATTTTTCATATCTGTCAAAACAAAACTATTCATAGCTTTAAATTAGTTTGATAATTTTTCTTTGTAATTATGAAAAGTATCTTAATTTTTTTTAAATTTTATTTTAGATATGCTCATATTTTTATAGGTATAATCATTTTATAAATATCATTTTGCATTTAATATATATAAATTAAGTGTTGCTAATACAATTGTTCTTTATAGAACCTACTAACATGTTGGATATGAAAGCCATCATTTGGTTGGAAAATTACTTACAGGTAGGCTTGTGTATTTGAAGACGTCTTTGTAATTTTAAAATAAGTTTGAATTTTTAATTAAATGAATTTTTAAAGTAATTTAAATAAATTAAACTTTTTAAAATTTAACCTTTATAGAGTTTATTAAAACACTATCAATTTTTTTAAAGCTGTTTATTTTGTTTGAATTATTAATCCCCTTCCTAAGTTAAAAATATTTAAGACTTCATGGTTAATTAAAACTTTATAACAATAATAAAAATAAAGATAGAAGAAAGTAATCGATTTTTTTTATTTCTTAAATTATACTAAATGTTTATCACCATTTTTAAAACATCTTTAATTGTTATAGACCATAACTTATCAGCTACAGAAAGTTAAAAATATTATTTTATGAAACTGTAGGGCATCTTTTTTATAAATGCGGAAATAAAATGTTGAACATTAGACAAAATATGGAAGAATATATCATACAAGAAATTGTGTGACTTTTCTTTCAGCTTAAATTTTGTGTTAATGCAAGGGGAAAAAAAATCAAAGTGATTTTTTTTTTTTTGAAATGATAAACTCTATGACATTTAGATTTGCATTTTTAGAACATTTTTTATTTGTGTAAGTAGTTTTAAAACATCTCTTTTTTAATTTCAGACATGGGAATCAACAATTTTGGTTGTTTCTCACGATCGCCGTTTCCTTGATACTGTTGCTACAGATATTTTACATTTTCATTCACAACACATTGAGAGCTATAGAGGTAACTATGAAAACTTTGTCAAAACAATGACTGAAAAATTAAAACATCAACAAAGAGAATATGAATCTCAGCAGCAGTATAAGGCTCATGTACAAGTAAGTGTTTCATTTATCAAATGATTCTATATATGCTCTTGTAGATCTAAGAATTTTAACCTTATTCACTTGTGTTTTATCCTTTATGTAAATTATTAGGTAATACATTTTATTCTGTTTATAATGTTTTTTTGCTTGAGTCTTTATTTTAATCCAATGTTTCATTCAACACAAATGTAAATTGAGTTTCTTAATATTTTAAAATCCAATTTACTGATTTCCTTCTCCCCCTTTTAAATAAGATATTTGAAGAATTTATTAAGTTTGCCTTAACTTGTATATTGGTTTAAAATATCATTTGAATTCGTATATTTCCAGTATTATTGAAAGTAGTTATGCTTACCAGCGTTACGATTATATCTGTACTAATGATAAATGAGAATATGTGTGTGTGTGTTGGCGCTCTGCAGGACAGACCGCTAGGCCTAGAGCAATGAAATTTGTCACAAACATACTTTGGAGGGTGGGATGTGCACCTTGGAGCCATTTTTTAAAAAATTTAATTAGAATTTTAATTAAAAATCAAGTTGAATTTTGGCATTTTTCCTTAATAACTTTCCAAAATATTACAGCACAAAAATTATTTTTTCACCATCTCAAAATTTTAAATATCTTTTCAATGTTATCAATTAAATTGTTGTACGATTTTTTTCTCTAATTTTAATAAATTTTTAAGAATATTTTTTGGCATAATTTAGAACAATTCTTCAAATTTCAAATCGTTTTGATTGTTTAAACAAATATTTAATTTGGTGTTTCTCTTCCATTGTTGAAAGCTAAGAAAATATCTAACTTGATTTTACTTTCTTCTTTTATTTGATCAATTTTTCTGTGAAATCTGTAATGGAAGTCCTCAAGATAGTAAGTAAATAATGAAATAATCCAGTAAACTCTGAAAGATTATCATTGCTATGTTTTAATTCTTTTTATCAGCATATGTTAAGCCAATTAGCATGCTGCTGGACGTAAAATGTGCCACGCCAATTTAATGTTGAAATCAAATGTGTACTTTATTTAACAGTAAACAAGGAACAGAACAAGTACAAGGGTATGAAATGAATGTGTAGTAAATGCCTGTAGCAATTTGAAGTTTAAAACTGCTTTGTTAAGGGAACCATGAATATAAAATTATGCATAAGAGATTCAGTTGATTTCCAGTGATCAAGCTGGTCGCCGAAAGCAGCTAGTATTGTATATGTAAGCTGTTACTTTTAGTAGTTATTTACCAGAAATTTTCTTTTAGGAATTTATTGACAAGTTTCGCTACAATGCTAAGAGAGCTTCTTTAGTTCAGAGCAAGATAAAAATGCTAGAAAAATTGTAAGTATTTTACTCGTTTTTAAAGTGTTTTTAGTCTTGGAATTTTTTTAAAAAACATAGTCACTAATTTTATTGGCTTTATCTTTTGTTATTTGATAAAGTAAGAGGTTATGCAATTTATCTTGACTTCTTATTTTAAGCGAATCCTGAAATAATTCCTTTTATCCAAAATTTGTTGGTAACATAAAGAGCATAGGGCATCATTTCTGATTCATCAAGATTTTTGTTTCTTTTTATGGACCTCAATTTAAATGAATGACTTGGTGACAAAGTCTCATCTTTGTAATCAAAAGTCTTAAGGTTCAATTCAAGATTCTGCTAAGATTTGCTGTGTAGTAGGCCTGCTATATTTTAAATCTGTCATTGTGGGTTAAACATCCTCATGTTGAAATCATGTCGAAGTTTAGAAAGTGTAGTTTTGACTCGATTGTCATCCCTATAATTCAAGTACTGTTTAAAATTAGGAGGTCCATACATGGTAACCCTCATGTAATTTTGAAATTGAATGTTGATGTGACAAATCAAATTTGGTCTCGACTGTATTTATTATTGCTTATCAGATGCTATCTTTGAAATAAAATGGTCTTATGTTGTCACAAATCAGAGTTAACTGATTTCTCATGTCATCTTCCTGGATTGTGTCAGCTGAAATGATTCACTATCATTTAGGAAGAATTTTAATCTGCAACTAGGACTGTGCCGATTTTCGATGCATCGGAAAATATCGATGTTAATCAATCATCGCCGTTCCGATGTTTATATTGTCGTTTTTTTCGAAGCATCGGAAATTCCGATTTACCCGTGATGTTTCCCGGTGCATCGTAGACATCAATGTCCACACGCGCCGCAAAGAGCAATTGTTCCCGATCGCGCATCGATGACCGCAAGCGCGAGCCATTTCCCCGATCATCAGTGATTACCGTAGCGTATCTTTCCCCGTGTTTCTCCCATCGTCACTCATCAAGCAGAGACGTAGCGAAGTGCGAATCGTTGTGCTGACACGATGAATCCCGATGTGACTGCGAATGAAAACGATGAAAATAACTCATCTCGAGAATTGTAGAAGCAAAGTGTTTTGTTTGTTGTAAAATCTCTCAGTCATCGAAACGTGCATTACTTCGTGTGGCCTAGTGCTTTCTTCTAATCGTGTAAATTCTCTGATGTTGTTCTAAGTACAAGGGTATACTTATCAATCCTGCCGTTCATCGTTTGTTTGGGTGAAGAGAAGATCGTATTAATTGTTTTTAATATACGATTTATTGTTGATAACTAGACAGATTTACAGTATTTTTGACACTTTATTTGTTAGGTAACTAAGGATTGCGTTTATTATAAGCATATAAATACCTTAATCAACCACTCAAAAGTGTAAGAATGCAAAATTAGGCAATAGTAAGGGCGAAACATCGATGTATCGAAATATCACGATGTTAGAGTGGCGATACATCGTGATGCTAAAACTTTTAACATCACCCAGTCCTATCTGCAACATTAAATCTAGCTAATATGACTTCTGTTATGTTATAATGAAAGCATAATCATGGATGTTTGCTTTGAAGTGAGCTTCCTTGAAAACAGAGTGACTGTTTAGTTTTGAAATCAAATTCAAACTGCTTTCTTGTTGGGTTATAAGTTATGACTAGCCAAAGGGAAAAGAAAAAAAACTAGCAAATTAGTTACCCATAGTTGTTTACTTAGTAAAAATATCAATTTGTATATTCCTTTTTAATTTGATTTCCTTATAAATTAATATTTGTTTTATATAAGAGTTTAGTATTTTTAATGCAATTTTCAAAAAATCCAAACATACAACAAGTTTCCTGTATTCTAACTTTATATTATTGTATATGGATATGAAGTTTCGTAAGAATTTTGTCAATAATATTTTCATTCTGATTATGTTTGTGTACATTTTTGGTGTCTGAACAGTTTTTGATTTCACTTTATACAAATGCCACACAATTTAGAAATGTAATTTAAAGTGCCATATATTCTTTTACAAAGTTTAATTTTAAAAATGTAGAGGGTGAATATTTTGAAAATAAAATTAGGAATTTTGATAATCATTAAATTATGAATTCATTCTGTTCTTGATCTAATGCATTTAGATTGATTTTATTTCTAAAGTCAGTTATTGATAATTGTACTATTATGTTTAAACCAATTTCAAAGTTGATTTTATTTACAACTTGTTTTGCTTTTTTTTAAAAAATGTATGCGATATCAATATCTGCTGTCAATTTTGATTAAATATGCAATTTAATATTTTCTTATTAGGCCAGAATTAAAACCTGTAGAAAAAGAAACTTCAGTGGTTTTGCGATTTCCAAATCCTGAATTTCTACAACCACCTGTTCTGCAATTAGATGAAGTGTTCTTTGCATATCCTTCTTCACCTGATGCAATAGTATTGAATAATGTTAATCTTTCTGCTAATATGGGCTCTAGAATATGTATAGTAAGTTTCATTTTGAAAAAAAATTAATATGATTTAATTTTATTTCGCAAATATGGGATATTATTCATACTAAGTTATTCAAGTTAAATATTATTGATGATTTCATTGATTTTATAAAAATGAGTTATAAAGGTGCTTCAACTGTGTATTTAGATGAAGCCATATCATTAAGTAATTTAAAAATTAACCCCTTTATTCTTTTAATGCAATATTTATTGTTATATATCTACCAGTGTAACACAACATTACTTATTGCATGAAACGTTTTTAATATTCTTACCAATAAAGTTTTTCCCACAATCTGAAATTTGTGCTTATCAAATTTAATGATTTTCTCATCAAATTTTTACTCCGGAAAGGGATAAAAAGCATAATCTTAATTATACTTACCATGCAGTTTCAGCATCAAAATAAAATTTCAGAAAAAGAATGAATTTGGCACAGCTCTTACTTTTTCACCTTATGTTTGAATGGAATTTTTTATTACTTGTATCGCAAATTGCAGATTATAATATTGGAAACTTATGAAAGAGATTTTACGTTATACTTATTATTTCAGAACTACTTCAGATCATTATATTCATTAAACTTTTGTAATAAAAACTGCATATCAACATTTAATCATTTTTATTTCATACTTTTTGTTGATTACAAAATAATTGAGATGAAAATTTTTAATAGAAAAATGAAAATTCATTGTATTTTTTTTGAAATCATAGCAGTGAATTTCATAAAACAGAATTGTTTTATATTTAAATATTAAAGGCTATAATTTGTATAAAATTATTATAAGCATATCGAGAAAAAATATTAAATGGATGTGTTGTTTCAAGTTTCATTTAAAAAAAATATATTTTTTGTATTCCTTTAAGAAATGCTGTAAGTGTAATACTTAAATGTTTTAGTTAGAAAATTCCACAACAGTTTAATTATTTTCTTTTCTAGGTTGGTGATAATGGATCTGGTAAAACTACACTATTAAAATTATTAATAGGGGATCATGAACCTACAAAAGGCATTCGTCATGCACATAGAAATTTGGTTATTGGATATTTTACTCAACATCATGTAGATCAATTAGATATGAATGTTAGTTCTCTAGAATTTCTTGCTAAAAGATTCCCAGGTAAAAAAGGCTTCTATATTTAGAACTTTGTAATGCGACTCATAACATTTTATTAGAAAAACAAAACAAAAAAAACCTTCTCAATATCTGTTATTAACTTTTTCAAATTTGTGTTTGAGAACAGGTTCATAGTGTAAAATCAACTTAATTTGTTGCACAAGTGGAATCTATCTTATTTGTTAGCTGTCATTGCTAGTATAATTTTTGAAAATGTCTTTTTAATAGATGCACTAGCTAATTTTCTGAATATTTTTACTAAGTAAAAAAAAATGACACGATTTAATTTAAATATAAATTTATGTATTGCAAAAACATCAGCCCTTAGTTTTCCTATAATTGATATTATTGTAGACTGGTTGCATCCTTTCCTTTGATTCTAAAGGGTTGCAAGTTCAAATTTCTGTTCCAACAGAGATACACCTTATAGAAGAGTCTAATACAGGTTGAATTCATTGGAGTCGAACATTTTCTCACTGGTGCATAACTTTGGAATGAGATGTTAGATGTTGTAAAATGTTCTGCATTATACAATTTTAATTGTTCACAAGTTATGTGGAAGGGAGCAGCACAGTGTTTTAGAATTTTCTGAAATACACAACACATTATCAGTGGTTTTTTTTCACCCAACCTGTAGCAATTGGGGAAAACTATTATAAATGTTCCTTCTTTAAATTAATGGAAACTAAATAAAAATTTATTTTAAATGCATGTATTTTCATATGACAGATTTATATGTTTTGCTCATATTACTCATTTTCCTCCTTTTCATTTAACTCAGGTAAACCATCTGAAGAATACAGAAGGCAACTAGGTTGTTTTGGTGTTACTGGGGATTTAGCCTTGCAATCTGTTGCTAGTCTATCAGGAGGGCAAAAAAGTAGAGTGGCATTTGCAGCTATGGCAATGTTACAGTAAGACTTTAAAAATTATAATGTCTCACTCTTTCTGAAACTGTTCAAACTTGATGAGTGTTTTAACTATATGACTGAAGTTTTAATTATATTTTAATTTTTATTACTTTTAGAAACCTTATTAATTACTATTGTTCCTTACTTTAATATTATAATTCAATAAATATGTACTATAGAAAATGTGCTTTACTTTATCATTTTAAATAATATTTTTATTTATAATTATATAAATACTTTTTAATGAGCCTTGAAATATTATCCGTTTTAATTAGGGATGTAATGAATATTCGGCCCTTTTGCCGAATACTAAGAAGATATTTGGCTGAATATATTCAGGATAATTTTTTAAATGTGCTTTTAAAATATACATTTAACAAAGAATATTTCAGAATTACATTTCAGTACATTTATTATCAAAAGATCTCCTAACATTTACCCAATTTTAAGTTGCATAGTAAATAAATGTATTTAAAATGCTACATATCATTTATCATTCCTGAAATATGCCATATATTTATTGCCTGAAATTATGATGCAAGAACAATAATTGTTCGACATTTTCGGAAGGAAGTCTGCTCCATTTGGTTTTATACATATATATTACCAGCTTCAGAAAATAAACACTCACTATATACAGTGCTTCTAGGAGTTTTCCCACCAATGAAGTGAACACTCCATCATAGTTATTAGAAGTTCTTTATGAAAATAGGAATTTACTTTAATAATTTTAATTTATCCACTGAATTTTCTTCATGGTTGTCATTGTCATATTCCGCAATGATGACTCTTTTATTTCTTTGAAGCAATCCCGAAATGAAGAGTTTCTTATTATTGGAATTAAGGTATTTAAAATATCACAAATATACTTAAAGGTATAACATTATTTAAATATACAAATAATAAAATCTCAATTTTATTTAATCATAAATTTTTTCATTTTAAATTTGAAAATTATTTTATTTACAATCAAAAGTGAAATGTTTTTAAAAATTTGGTATTCCGCCGAATATTCGATCAAATCACTATTCGTAACATCTCTAATTTTTATATGGCTACACTAAGGTCTTAGCAAGAAATGCAAATCTTCTGAAATTCTTTACATGAAAAATCATGTTTAATGCTTTCAAAATAATAAAATGATGATTAACTAGGACTATGAAGCATCCATCCAGTAATCATTATATAATCTTTATATTATCGCATCTGAATGTTACTTTTAACTTTTCTTTCCTTTTTCAGTTATAGTTTAGTTTTATATAACATTGCTTCCTTTTCTCAAACTCTTAAAAAATGAAACAGATTTAATTTCAAAGAAAACTTATTGTTTTCTTAGTCATCAAAGGATATTTTTACATTCAACTTAAAATTCATTTTTCTTTTCAAAATTTTTTCCTCCATTTTTTAAAAATGGATCTAAGTTCTAATGAAGTTAACATATTCAGCTGGATATGAATGTAAAGTAGTTTTTTATTATGATTTCAAGATTAATATACGTGAAATCTTTATTGATGAGTAATTTTTATATATTTTTTTTATTCATGCAATATTTGCATAAAAATATATATCCAAATGTGGATGTAAAATTTAAATAATCCAATAAACATTGCAGTTCTAAAAGCAATTTTAAACAAGAGTAAAATATAGTTTTAATTTTTAGATCTCTCTTTAATGCACATTTAAGTTTTCTCTTATAAATAGTTTGTTCCTTGTTTTATTCATTACAATTTATAAAACATTTGTATTGTTCAGGTAAAGCCATTGATACTTGTTGGATTTCTTTCCAAATTTTATAGTCAATATCCTAATGAAATTATTTTTATAGCCCACATTTTCTGATACTTGATGAACCTACGAATCATCTTGATGTAGAAACTGTTGAAGCATTAGGCATTGCTCTACAACACTTTTCAGTATGTATTTTTGTTTATGTTTTATCTCCTGCAGTTATTTTATATATTTTGGTTTCTTCTCTCATAAATTCTTGTTATATCTGACATTTGTTAACTTTAGTAACTAAAGCTAAAAGGTTGATCCAATATTGTTCATTGCTATTATTTTATTTGTGAATCTTCAAACAGACAGATTAATATTTCTTATAAGTCATTTAATAGTTCTGTTTTATCTCATTTTACAGTTAGTTTATAATGATTTTAATCTATGCATTTATTTATATAAAAGTAGCCTTCTATTTAAAGTGAAAATCGGATTTTTTTGTCTTTGAATTTAAAAAATGTTTTCATGTTGCTTAACTGCTTTTATCATAAGCAAAAAAAACCTAATAAATACAAAAATAACTTATTTACCCATTGCCAAACACTTTTAGTTCTTGCACATACTTTTCTATGGAAAATTGGGTTAAATGAAAATAGAAATTTATATTTCTTGAATTTTTTTTCCTTTGCCATTCTTGGAAGTATTTGTTAAAATGTAATATTGTCTTCATTTCATGTTATGCACATGCTTTGCATTGAATGTTATTATAAACTGTGTACAAAGATTACAGTAATTGGATTTTTTATGACAATCTGTAAATTGCTCTTTCTTAGAAATCAAATAATGATGCTAAATTAAGTTCTTTGTTTTTGCATATTTTAGGAAATCTACTTTTGTCATTCAAACGAAATAACCAACTACAGTAAAGCACCGTTTACACGTCTTTCAAGGGACTGACGTAAAACAATGTATAAATGAAAAGATGCATAATCGAAATTTTACTAAACACCTTTGATTATTACAAATTTAATGTTTCTAATGCAAATTCATTTAAATGTGTTAATTAAAAATTTTTTAACAGATAATACTAGTATAAAACTACATAGTATACAAATCAATAATTAAATTTTAAAATTGAACATTTATCATAAAAGTGAGAAAAATCACACCTTTATTGCATATCTTGAGTACTAATTGCACATATCTTATACAATTTATATGCGTTCAGGTAGGCATTTTAATGTTTAAAAAAATCTTTAACCATTGTCTGACATGCTGATTGTCTGTGACTATAAAGTGTAGTATCATGAATCGAATCAAGTTCATTGAATGCTTTTCCACTATTCTTTTGACAAAAAAAAAATAAGTTCAATGTTTGAAAAATTGAGTCCATAGTTTCTTTAAAGGAAGATAGAATAACTTCATCATCGCTTAAATTAGCACCAGGCATTTTGTCTTTTATTAATTCATCAATTGTGAATTGTTTCGAAGTCATGGTGTATTTATCACAGTTTACATACTAGAAAAGAGAAAATTTTCACATTTTAGAATGGGAGAAAATGAGGTGTAACCGAAATTTTGTGTCGTATAAACAAGAAACATGTAAACAGTGCTTTACTGTACATTACAATTGTATGGGTAGATTGGATAGTTTCCTCTGTATGTGAAATGAATGTAATTGGAACATTACTGAAAAATCCTTTCCTCTCATGTTAAGGGGTGGCCATTGTTCCCTCCTCTATCTTTTAAAAACAAACAGTTTTACTTCTAGAAATAAGAAGAAATTGGGAAATAATATATTTAAATACTTCGCAGAAACACCATAAAATCTATTTAACTGAGTTTCTCAAAATTTTACTGTAGTTAGAACTGGAATTAATATATTCATTCTTAACTCTAACAAATTGTTAGAGACAAATTAAAATGCCTTGCATACAAATGAGTGTAAATTCATATAGTTATGCTATTAAATATTTTTTAGGGAGGAGTTGTTCTTGTATCCCATGACGAACAATTAATAGAAATGGTGTGTCAAGAACTATGGGTTTGTAGAAATGGTACAGTATCAACTATTTCTGGTGGATTTGCACAGTACAGAAAACTTGTAGAAGAGGAGCTAGCTGCCCAAGCTTGAAGCCTTGTAATTTATTTTTTTACTGTAAAATTTTAAATAAATACTTATTTAACGCATGTGTGAAATATTCTTATTACAGTATGAAAACAAACTATGCGTGTAATAAATTCAATTCAATTTGGCTGCAGTATACTGTCTGTTATGGCAGATAGTAGCTTATTATTTTTTTTATGATCACATTTTCTTTACATTACATTTCTACAGGATTGATTATTATGAATTTCCAGATCCACACTCTAATTTAGCTTGTTCGTAGAATTCTTATGCGGTTCTTTAGATGTTTTAATAGTGCTTAGTAACCTACTTCTGTTGGCTGTGTAGTTCTCCAATTTTTATTATTCTTCTCCATTCTTAGGTTTATGCTGCACTTTATTACTTTCTTGTATACAAAGAGAAAGTATTGTTCAAAATTCGAACTCGAGATTTTGATGAATCCCCACACTTTTGGAATTATGTCTGTCTGTCCGTGAACACGATAACTCAAAAACAGAAACCTACAAATTATGTGTAAAGATCACATACCAAATTTCATTCCTCTAGCCCTACAAATTTTGGCCAAAGTCGGTCTTAGTTCATGTGAACACGATAACTTAAAAAGCTAGATAGATAAAAGTTAGTACACAGTTTTATCATCAGGGATTTTGGACCAAATATGTCGGAGGGTTGACTATCTGCCGGTCTTGATAAGCACATACTTGTGAACATGACAACTTCTAAACACTACAACTTTAATTGTATAGTTTCAATCGGTTGAATAAAAGGCGTTGAAATTGCGTATTTGGTTTTCTTCACCATATTATGATGCAAAAAAAAGATGTTGCAACATCTTGGCATGTTTTACTGCCATTTAGCTTATTTTTTTCTCCACCTATGTTATTAAGTATATGAGAAAGTTTAGGGGAGATCACTCCCACTGCTTTTTTTCAAGATGGTAGTAGGTGGTTTGAATGACTTCAGCTGTTTAATGTAACAGCAGAAAGAGTTGCCAATTGTATTTTAAAAGTAACATTTCAGTAGTTTTGGAAATGACGAGGTCAGATTTAAATAATACACTGCATTTAATTTCAATGTAATACATCAAATTAGATTAAATTATCTTTAAATAGAAAAGTTCATATTTCTTAAGGCATAGGTATTCTGAGCTTTTTCTCCTTAAAAGTTCATAAATACTCATTTGTCTCTAACAAATAGAACAGTGATAAATCTGTCCTATGGTAGCATTCTGTATACATCATTACCCACACTAAATTTCCTTTTACTGCACCTTTTTGTTATAAATCAGTTAAAATTCTCATATTTGTGAAATATATTCATTGTTTTTTGGAAATTTAGTGTTGGAGCAAATATCAGTATCATTCAAACATTAACCCCTTAACTGCCGCCGGCGTATATATACGCCTCACTCAACCGATGTGTTAACTGCCGCCGGCGTATATATACACCTTTCCGAAGTACGATCCTTTGCATTGCGCTGTTATAAAGAAAACTGCTCCCACGACCTTGGAATGCCATAAAATGACCTTGACAATGTTTGAAACGGATTTTCTTATTTCAGAGAAGAGGGGTAGGGTATTGGTAAAGGGGATGTTTCTGAAACGGTGAAAGTCATAGCTGTGCAGTTTTTGCTTCTGTTTGAGTAGGTCGTGCTTTTTTTATTCTTCTTTTGCTTCAGTTTTCGTTTATTCTGCGAAATACAAGATCTTTTTACGAAAATGTCCGACAGTGATGAGAGTGATTTAGATGACTATTTTCCGTCATCTTCAGGATCAGAAACGTCGGAATATGATGCTTTGTGCTGGGGATGGTTGGAGGGGGAGGGATATGAAAGTATGGGGTACTAAAAAAGGATTAATCAAGGGGTATCGAAGGGGGGGAAAAGAGATTCAGAACCATTTGCCTGGGATATGCCCATGACTCGAATATGGGACAGAGATGCAACGGTAAGGACAACAAAAAAGTTGTACCATGTAGGATCAAGTGGCATTGGGGAGCGAATTGTGCAAGATCTCGTCAGCAGTTAAGGGGTTAATTACAGGCATGATATTATACAAGAAAATATAAAATATCCTTGATATTGATAAATTACAAGCTATGAAATATTTTATTAAATACACCTGCGAAATATTTAAATCGGAAAATCGCTACCAAGAGGGATTATATCTATTATAAATATTTCAGAGATTATTTATTGAATAGCTGGACAGATTCTCTATGAGCCATTATCTTTCTGCTAGCAATTCTTCATCTCTTACACTTGTTAATATGCATATTCCAGTGTCATATCTAATTCTTAAAGGGTAAAATGAAAAGCCATTGTCTACATCAAAATGTCTTGCTGATTATATTGAACTTACAACTGTTAACAAAAATAATCTCCGGCTTTAAAAAAACGGTACTTTTCCGTTAGCCGGGCGCAAGCGAAAAATCGCCAAATAATGTAGAATTCTGCCAAATTTTGGCGACTTGGCTCGCGTTTGGTTCACAATTGGCAACATCATTTTAGCCAGGCGCAAGCTAAAAATCACGAAATAATGTAGAATTCCGCCAAATTTTGCCGACATTTGCGCCCGGCTAACGGAAAAGTACCAAAAAAACAAACAAATTATAAGCAACTCTATGAAATGATGCAGTGAAACAGCATTAATTTTTAATTTTTTTCATTCATTGTTTAATATGCTAATTAAAATATTTGAAAAAGTAGCTGACATGCATATGTATCGCATTTAAAATCTGAATTACAGTAAAACCCGGGTTATCTGAAATTCCGGTGAAATCGCAAATTCTAAAAACGCAAACTACACTGCATGGAAATAATCGTGAAGGCGAGACTTTTTTGCAATGATATCACCATTTATTACTTTGGAGATTCTCCAAGAAAGTCGGTGATTAATTCTAGAATACTAAAAATGAATGGGTATTAATAATATTAATTACGATATTGTTTACTTGTGCCTGTCAAGTGGATTGTGTCCGATGGATGGTTAGCTTTAATAAAGTACACAAGTGTAGCCTACAAAAATTCGTTTTACACTCAAAACATTTCAGAATTACATACTGTAATTAGATACAAAATAGTAATAGCTGTTCATGGCTTAATTTTGAAAAAACGTTATCCAAAACGGCTTCTCCCCCTTTAGTCAACTTTACCGGGTACTGTATTTAAAAATTATGTTGAACTTTTACTCTCAGCAATTTTCCGCTAGCCTTTGCCCTGTTATAAATACTTCAAATTTTTAAGTGCATTTTTGTAGCATAAGGTTCAGTAACAATCAATGAAGCATAAGGAAGGTTGTAGTGAAGGTTTCACAGCAATTAATTAATTACTTATTTTTTACCAGTAAAATACATGGATATTTTTTTTAAAATCCAGAGCCACACTAGGTGTATCAGACAGTAAATAAATCTTAAAAAATTCAAGTTAATGCTTTTTATTTCACCCAAGAGGTGTGAAGTCTTCTTTTAAAATGTATAACTTTACACTTACATATTTGAAATGATTTCAATACAAAAACAGGAAAAGTAAATAGAATTCTTATATTTTAAATTAAAAAAAAAAGTACAAGACTTGCAAAATTGTGGGACGAATAATTTTTATAACACATTTTTAAAAATCCTGATTGAAGTCATCACAGTCAGATGTTAATACTAGCTTAATTGAAGATTGGCTAATTCTTCTTCTAATTCACCAGCCTTCTTAATTTTCTCTAACTGCAAAATAAAGAAAACATAAGAAAGGCATATTTTCAAAAATGACTATAACAAGATGAATTAAAAATAACAGGTTAGTTTATAAAGTACTTCATAAATTTTGAGCAATCATGTACATCAGTATGATAAGTTAAAGAATAATTTAAATACAATATTCTAAAATTGACTTGGGAGTTGTATAACAATATTTAATATGTCTGAGGACTGGTTATTTTTTTAGGACTAAAGAAAGAATGTAGAAAATTGTGTTGAAATAAACATGAGTTTATGGCAGTTGTGTCGGATTATTTAAATCTCTCATCTAATAGGAATGCATTTAAGATTAAATGTGAATATAACATTATCATAAGATGGAATTCCTTTCTTCGTACTACACACAAGCCAATTTACAATCAACCAATCTCATATTTATCAAATTCAGATACACGACTCAACTTGCAATATACTGGACTCGATTTCAAATATTAAATTTCAATTTTTTAAAAAAAATAAGCTTGATTAACATCACTTACTATGTTCCCATCTCTTATACTTGAAATTTGTCAATTATCAAAATCTAGGATAGAATATAAAATTTTCATCCCATTCTTTTTCAAGACTTAAATTAATACCATTATACCAAAGTTGACACGATTCTTTTAATTTTAACTTCATTTCCATCAAAAGGACAAGACAAAAAGTTTTAGGAAGTACTCTATTTGAATAATTGAATTTTAGTATAATTTGTACATGTAACTGTAATTTCCATACAATTAAAATAAATATATGAACTATAAGCTGACAATTGCATGGTTCAACATTTATTAAAGGGGGAGGAGAAAAAGGTATTTGTAATCATTTTTTTTAAAAGAATTAAAAAATTAGACAATGATCTGAATAAACAAGCAAAAACCTTATCAGGAATATAAACAATTTTACCCAAATAACCAACAAAAGGTGTAAATGTTACATATAAAATGGGTTTTAAGTTACTTCAGCCCTCCCTTCCCCTTTAAAACCAAATCATTTTATTTATCAGCCTTTTTTTGCATGAATAAAGATTATAAAGAATTATTTAAAAAAGGAAACTCAAAATAATTTTTCTTTAAGCATAAATAAATTAATGGTACTGTCTCTCAAGTCACAGTTAAAAATGCATCTGTCTTTGACAAATTACAAATGATAAGTTTTACTTTCTTTTTTGGAAATTCTATAAAGTTGCAATTTTAGAGCTTTTTTTTTTTTTTTTTTTTTTTTTTTTACAAAACTAAAATACAGTCTTATCAAAGAGGAAACTTTATTTGCAGAATAAAAATTTTTTTAAAAAATTATTCCTTGTGAAAGTAAAAATAAGATTTATGATATTAATGCAGTTATAAATACTCACCTGATTAAGCTCTAAAGGTTTCCCTGCTGCTTGGTCTTGTTTTAACTTGTCAATTTGGCTAAGTTTCTAAAAAGACAAAATATGGTAGTTCAAGATAATTTAAGAATATAAGTTAACACTATTTATTCTTTCTAATATGCATTCTATTATTTTGTACCAAGAGACACAATGTAATTTGTAAAATTTAAGTAAATATTTATAATTAATTAATATTTAAAATTTCTGTGATGCAACAACAGGTATTTGTTTGATAAGCTGTTTCCTGTAGCTAAAACAGCAGTGAAAATCAGCAACATCATCACAAGAGTATTAATCCTAAATCTTAATATAAATAAAAGCCATTGTGGGTATGTATGTTTGTATCTATGTTCCACATCTCCTCCTAAACCACGACACTGATTTCAACCAAACTTTGCACACTTATTAATTAAGACAAGGGGAAGATTACTGTTAACTTTTTAAAGAGCAAAAGTTAATTAAAAAGTAACCGAAACCGTTTTTCCGCTGTAAGTTCGGAGCAAATTATCCCCCAAAAATTATTTTTATACCATCTTAAAGTTCAAAATTTTTCCTTTTTATTGATATGAATTTTATATCTGACATTTTTCCTTCAATTTTTATTAATTTTTCAAAATAGAATAAAAAGTTGACACGCAGATGATTTTAAAATAAATCAAATTTAATTATATTAGAGTTGATACTGATGCGTTGCTAAGGCAATGGTGTAATTACTTTGCCATTATTTTTTCTATTTATTATTATTTTTTTTCAAATATCGTTTGGCAATGTTTTCATTGGTTCTTAAAGAATTCTAAAGTTTATTTAATTAGATTAAAAAATCACAGCAGTTCATATCACCTGTCATTTTTACCTGTATTTCCTAAGAAATAATAAATACTTAATAATATATTAAATGAGAAAGTGTGTATCTGTCTGATATGCTTTCACAGCCAAGCTACATGTGGAATAACTAATTTTTAATGTCAAACATCACGTGATCATAAGGAAGCCGCGATTATGTGGTCTTTCTGAGAAAATAAACAAATAGTTTATTTATGGAATAATAACTGAAATTACTCAACTCGACGCTTGATTTTCATTTTTCGAGTTTGCAGTCTATTTAGTTTTAGTTATTTATATTTGTATCTTTTCCATATCAGATTTTATTCAAGAAGCTGTCGATAAATTGACGCCAGGACAGAAATCTATTGATAGATATAATATAGCTGCAAGAGGTTTTAGATTAAAATTTGGAAACTAATGTTTATTATAACTAAAGGAAAATGTGCAACAATATAGTATTTTGTTTTATGTATTCTTTTGAATGGTAGAAATGGATGACATATAGCATGATGGATGGTGTATTCCACAGATTATAAGGGCCTGATGATACCATTAAGTACAATGATGTAATTTACAGTAACGGAGAATATATGAGGAATACAGAATGGTTGTTGAATTGGTAATTTTGGCACTGATTAATGACAGTTTAGGTCAGATAAATAAAAAAAATATATGTCACAAATGGAGGAAGGTATTACAGAATATCTACCTGTAGTACCCATTAGCTACCTGCTAATGGGCAATAACAAGCAACATCTTCTTCATATAACAAGTTCTTCAACTCCTTAGAATTGTCAGGGGTACCTTCCGACAAGCTGAGATTAAAAGTCAGTGTGCCAGTACTATTGATACGTAACCTTGATGTACCGAGACTGTGCACGGTTACAAATTGCATACCTAGGTCCAAATGTCGTGCGAGTGTTTTAATTTCACACATTCCGATAATATCGAAGGATTTACCATCCAAGTTCAAAAGGTAACAATTCCCTTTAAAATTAGCATTTGCCAAGCTCAGGGCCAGACACTAAAAGGGGCAAGCGTACATTTGGAAAAACCGTAATTTTCCCATGGGGCGTGTATACGTGTGTCCAGCCTACAAAACCTCTACATCCGTGCAAAAAACGTAGTATATAAAAGCGTGTTAGCTAATATAAACAAATTACCTAACTATAACAGCAGACACTCCTGTTAGTCGTCTAATTATGTACTATCAACCATCAAAACTTTAAATCTCCCCTTTCAACATGTAACAAAACATTTACATTTGTGAATTTAAAAAAATTAATAATTCAAATTCTTCACGCACGAAGTCACAGGTAACACCTAGTTTCTTACAAACAACTACAGTCTCTCCTTTTATAGTCAATCACTTCAGTTTGATGTCTTTCTAATTTTCAAGAAATCTCAAAAACAGACAAATTACTAATTCTAAACTTTTAAATTGTGCATATATTATTTCCATTAGATTTCATGTCACATGGCATTTATGAAAGCCAGAAGGGGTGTGAAGATTATTTTCCTTGACTGCTAAATTACTCTACAACACATGACAAACAGTAGAAAGCACACTTTTGTATATTCCTGGTTCGAAGAGGCTACCCTTTATAATAATGATGCAACTAAAATAATATTAAAAAATATTCAAATTTTGATTGTATAAAGTAATTATTGGCCTATTAAATGCATAAAATATATTTTCATTCAGGTAAATGGTCTACAATGAAGATAATTAATATTTGCATTTCCTTAAATTTTTCACTAAATAAAAAATATGCCTATTTTTGAGATGCACCTCATTTTCATTTCAAGTAACAAAATTTACTAAGGCATGTCATACATTAGTGCTAATCATGAGAGGCATCACATTTTATTTGTTTACCATTGCATTTTTCAACACAATAATATTTGAAGATTAACATCTGTAATGCAAATCACTTGCAGATTTGCACCAGAGAAAATATGGAAAATGTTTATACCTTTAAGACAGATTTAATTTTCTTATCTTTTTCTGGATCTCCAGTAAGTTCAGTAGAATAAGTTGCTTCAATTTTTATGGATTCATTTGCATTGGCAGATTCTTCATTTTCTGTCTGAAATTAAATAATTTTTTTTTTAAATTGTCATTCCATATCCTTAAAGCTTACATTTTTCTATGCATACATAAAAATAAAGAATTTTGCACAAAACAAAATATTTTCTCAAAAGCAGAAAATATAAGATAACTATGAAGAAAACTATTTTATTCAAAAGATAAAAATAGCTTTAAAAAATTAGTTCCTTATAGAGAAAATTAAATGAGTAAGAGGATATAGCTTAAAGGAATATCCATTTGATTGTTAATCAGCTAAATGTACATTTACATTCAAGTTTTATCATAATTTAAAATAAATGTAATTTAGTTTTGGATTTAAAATTAAGTTTTGTCTTTTGTGGAAAAGCAGTACAATATTTTTTGAGTAAATTGACAAACTCCTTAAGTATGCAGGTACACATCAGTTAGTTTAACTGAACTCATTTTACTTTTAATTATGGCTCAATTTTTTTTTTTTCAATAGACAATCAGAATGCTTATATCACATTATATTTATTTCCTCAATTTTTTTTTATTAGATAAGATCATAACCTATTCAATCAGCTGGTTAAATGAATAAATATTTTTTAGAATTATTATACAACTTTCAGCAATGGCATGATGCAATAGTTTGTGATCCAATGCTTCATAACTTCATCTGATTATTATTTAAATATTAAATTATTATATCAACCTTTTCTAAAGCAATGGGAAGTAATACTTACCACAAAATTCATCGATTTTTAAAATGTCCTTAGTAAGTTATTTTAACACTTCTGATTACAGTTGCGATTTCTTAATTTCATAATAACAAAAAATATTAATAAAAACTTTGACAACATAATGTGGTTTCTGCAAACTAATTATCTATCAATTAATTGCGAAGATAAGAATTTTGAGATTATGTTGTTTCAACACCTATATTCAAAAGAAGCTTTGTGCAAGTTCTTGCCAAATATTTTGATGAGACAGAAACCTAGATGCTGCAATTTATTATTTCAAATCATAATGAAATGTCTCCATTTGTTAATTAACTATTAATTAATCAAGTTAGTTTCATCTAATAAGTTAAATTAATTTCGTTTCTTAAATGAATCTAAATCCCAAAAATATTGTAATATTCCGTTACTAGAAAAAAAATGGTCCTTTAAAGGATTAAACGGCAATAATCTTGGGTATGAAGAATATAAAAAAGTTAAAAGAAATAGCTATAAATGTGGTACTTTAAACTTCATAGATTTAACTTCACAGCAACTAAATTCACTGATAATCATAATGTAAAAATACTTACAGATTTTTCGATTTCTTTCTTTGCTTTTCGAGCCAAGTTTTTCTTCTTATTTTTGGTCATTACAGCATCTAAAAATCAGAAAAAAAACCTTAGTAATTACTGAAATTGAACAAAAGAGTATACTGGCAACTATAATTAATAAAAATCACTGTTTAAACTAAATAAATATTACCTAAAAATAAAAACATCAAAAATCATAAAATAACTTTTTTTCTCGAAGTTAAATATTTAATGATGGTAAGTCTTGAGCACTTGTTACGATAAATCGTGAGATTCTATAAATCTATAATACAAAACGGAAAATACATGTGTCTGTCGGTCACAAGAACTCCTCCTAAACGGTGAATGGTAGTGCCATGAAATTTGCACGACATTCTAGAGCACATTTTTATGTCAACTGCGCTATTTTCAAAACTAATTAGTTATTATGACATTTAATTAAACAAAAATTAAGCTGTTTTTAGAAGTTTTGCACCAATAACTTCTGTAATATTTATTGCACGGAAATTATTTTTACACCATCTTAAAGAGAAAAAAAATTATATATTTAACGATACTAATTTCATTTCTGTGCCACGTTTTTTTCTAATTTTAATTAACTTTTCAAAAAATGTATTTCAAGCACAATTCGTTACATCTATTTGTTATAAAATTAAATTTAACCTATTTATTGCTTCATCAAATCCTTCATTCATGTGTTTCATTAACAGAGGCAAAAACACACGTGCTGTGTGATAAAGAAAATATAAATTTATTTTGGACATCAACTCCAAGTTGATGTTCTTACTTCCATTTTTATTTTGAAGCATATACAACTTTTAAATGCATGTGCAATAATCCAAGACGTTAATTCGATTACGATGTGATGGTTTGCATTTAATTTTAATAAATTTTAAATAATCCAAATTAATTTGTAAGGTCATTGAATGTTTTTGAGTCCTGAACAATGGAAAATGCGGCAGCAAAAAATTGTTTTATTTAGTTTATAGAAAAGACCTAACCAGTTAGTGATTTTTCTTAAACTTCTAAAATTACTTATTTTATAAATGCCCAAAAGAAAGAGAAAGACATTTAATCTTGCAAATCTCATCACAATGCATTAAAGGCAGTTGCGGTACAAGCAAGTTCTCAAGGAAAAAAACGTGAATCGAATGCAATTTAAAGAGCTGAGAGATGAAGAACGAGACTGATGAGGAAATCGAAAAACTGTTTTATTAGCTTATATATACTTTAGTATGTTTTCAAGGCAATCCAATGATGTTAACTACTCTCTCTATTCGATGTTCCATTTATTTTCACAAATTTTTAAATCAGCCTAAATTGAATGTGTGTTTTTCTGATCAGTTACACAAACACTAAAAAGAAGAGGGATAATGGCAATAAAAACCAAGATATGAAAGAACTTCTGCTGATGCCATAGCAATCAATGACAGGGAAGAAAAAATGAGTATCAAAGATGACTAGATGCATGGCCAGATGGCTCAAACTAGGGAAATAAAAAGATGAGAGTAGTTCTGATGCTGGCCGAGGATGTCAGACAACACGGGAGTGGATGAACAAAAATCAAAGAAAGACATTGCTGCAGAAAACTGTTTAATTAAGTTTAAAGTGTTATAAATACTTAGACTTGAAAATATTTTTATCTCGAGCAACGCCGGGTACATCATCTAATAAAAATTAATCTTTGAAATTTACACAATGTATCTAACTAAAAGCAGCATGACCTTGAATTAAAACAATTTTGAAATGCTAAGGTAAAGGAAAGAAAGATGTGTAAAGTATTCTTTGCTGTATGAATTTGTCAAAGAAAGTAAAGAAAAGAATACAAAAAAAAGCACATTAAATGGTTTTCAAACTAAACTGCAGCAATCACAGCATGCATGTAAATTCTAAAATAGCATAATGCTCTTTCATGCAAAAAATAGGAAACGCAAATATCTTGCACATTAAGCTGCCTATCTCCCCAAGTTTAATTGTTCTAAATTGGTATCACACTAACAAGAGATTCACAAAGGAAAGGAAAAAACGAAACAAAAAAAAAAAATCAAAGCTTTAATGAATAATCTTTCAACTGCTTAAAAATCAAAAATTTATTATGACTTTCATTTTAGAATTCAATATATTTAACCAAAACTTCCAAAGCCAATAAAGAGTTGTGTAGTCAGAGGATTTGCATCAACAAATAAAAACTAAATACATCAAAGATGTCATCATTGGTTAATTTGTTTTCTTTTCAATTAGAACATGTGGTGATGTCTCAATGTTTTTATATTATTTTTCAACAATATTCAATTATTTTCAATGAAATGTATGGTACAACAGTTTCACAGAGATAGAAAAAAAAAAGAAAGAAAATAAAGATGTAGCACACGAAATTTAAAAAACAGTTGAAGGAGATTTTTTTAAAGAACAATGTCTAAAATTCTTAGAAACACAATAGAATTCTTTAAAACCTGTAGACAGACATTCCAAAGAATGCAATCTAAATAATAATTTCACCTTTTTCTGCACTTTTTGGGGCTTCTTCTTCATGAAGTTTGAAACTTGCCTGTTTGCCCTGAGCCCCTGGGGGCCGATATACTAGTTTTGATGCTAAAAATAACAAAACCATAAGATATATAAATAACATAAGAGTTTGTGAATTTGCAGTTTATGTTTAAACACTTTTACCAAAAAATGAAATATATTAATGCCCTTCTACAAAATAAAATGCCTTTAAATACATTTCTAACCAGCAATTTTAGAGTAAGAAATCATGAAAAGGAATTACACAACAAACATTTACATCACAAGTAGTATTACCAACCTTCAGGAATTGAAGATTTGATTCCAGGAACTGGTGTAAATGTAGTAGGTTCAGGTTTGTATGTTCCTTCAGGTACAGGTTTCCATTTAATGTCATACAATTCTTCATTAGATTCAAGGGATACCTCTACTAATAAACTTCCAGTATAGTGCCATACTCGATATCTAAAAAAAATGACACCACTTATAAAAGAATCTCCAAGAGAATAAATTTCATATATTATTTGTTACATCAGTAATGAATAGAATATCAATATTTGGTGTCTGAAATTCAGTTATATTCAAACTATTTTTCATGTGTGTGGAATTCAGCAACTTAATTTGGTAGTAGCTAAGATCCAGAAGTGATAGTTTGATTTAGTGTAGACTGATAGATGATGCACCAAGTTCAGTAAAAATAGTAGGAGGGAAAATGCAGAGTGGCACATGAAAGTATATTAGATCAATGCCAACAGAAGGCGCTGTCAGATAATTTAATACAAATGATTTTGAAAAGCAGAACAGTGGATTTTGGGAATGGTTAATTAATAATAGGCATATGTGGGATCTATGCAACTATCAGGATAATGCAATCTCTATCTATGAGATTTCATTTCCACAGGGTTCGTACTGTATATATGATAGTAAAATTCAGGAGTTTCTAAGGATTTTTTCAGGAGTACAGTACAGAAAACTCAGGAGATAACGTGAAAAAAAATCAATTTAGGGGAGAAGGGGGTAGTGTGGAAATTTTTATAAAATTGGCAAAAAAGTATACTAAATATCAATTCTCCCATCTTTCCCAATTGCGGTGACTTGGAACATGCACTTTAGACTTTTTCGGTGCTAAGTAAGGTCAGAAATAAGAATTCCAGATTTCATCGACTTTCTATCAATAAGGAAAAACGGAAACATCATATTTTTATGTTTTATCATAATTTTATATTTTGTTCTTTGAGTGTAATTTTTCAGGAGACGAAAAGAAATATTAGCATAAAAACACAATTTTCAGGGCCCTTGGAATAAAAAAGTAAAATTCAGGAGTTTTTCAGGAATTTCAGGAGGAGTACGAACCCTGTTTCCAGTCTGGCTGATATTGTCCAATCTAGTGGAGTAAAATACATCCATCACAGAATAGCTATGTGCAAAGTAAATCCAGAATAAATTCTACTTTTGATCATTTTCAAATATTTACTGTAGAACAAATGGAAAAGTTACAAAACTATTTATGAGTTTAGGAATAGAATTTGTACAGTTCATCATGGCAGAAAATTATGACTCAATTCTTTTCCACTTGCATCTTACCAGAGGAAATGCCAAAAGCCCTTGCATAATAGAGGGATAAATGAATTTTCTTATGTTTGGAAATTATATTGAATTATACATAAAGCTTTCAATTCCATCCATAATTCCAAATTCAATCAAAACATGATTTATTTTTACTTATTAACACACTGAGTATGATGTATGTCAATCTTAGTATCCTTTCCATCTAAACAAAGATGAGCACAAAGCAGATATTTGGGATAGAGATAACAGAAGATAAAACATATGATGAGACAAGACTAATTTGCTTATTTAAGCTTCTGAACTTGCATCCAATATATGAAGTGGTAAAAGTACAGATCTTTTGAGAAAATTGCAGTCTTTTATTATTACTTCCATTTAAAGCATAAAAAAAAGCAAGTAACTTTCTCAGTGATTATTTTTTAAATATATTTGTTGTCAATAAACACTGTCAAACTTTTGAGGTCAAAATAAACAGCCATTGTTTAAATAATTCAGAATAACAGATGATTTAAACAAAATATGATTTGATATATTTGTTGCTATGTTGGAATTTACACATTAGGACATTGGGGTAAAGACTTGGTTGCAAATTTCCAACATTACTATAATAAACTTTTTGCAATAATAAGCGGTTTATGGTTTGCATAACATTTCCAGGATAGTGACATTTTTAATTTTAAAAAAGTAAAGATGACAATTTAATCTTAAAGAAGGGGATACATTTATTAAAAGCACTTAACATACTTCCCCCCTCTTCCACAAATTGATAGTTGAATTGGAATAGGATATGTAATACATAAATATTTTACATTAAAAAATTAATTAACAACAATAACAGCAAATGCTTAAAAAGCTAAATGTATAAAATCTGGCCTGAGGCCTGCAAAGAAGAAAAGTGAACACACCCATTGCCTATCCTTAATCTTGGTGATGTTGTGGCAGTTAAAATATATTCACCATTATAACTCCACTGAATTAAAGTGGAATCTTGAGCTTTAAATTTAGTAATTTGCTTTTTCAGTTTCAGGTCCCAGACTTCTATGTTACCTTGTAGATTGCCAAAGCCAGATAAAGCGAGTCGTTGAAAAAGTTAAAGTAACATACAATTTATAGTCAGTGTATCACTATAAAAATAAGACATAATAAAAATGCAGAAATAATCAGAGTTATGCAAAAAGAATAAGTGCTTAAATAGTTTTGAATGAAACTATTATTACCCAATAAAATAGAAAATAGTTAATAATTAAGCAAGTTCTTAGCTTAAAAATTTAAATATGATAAATTAAACTGTTTCAATATAAAAGCTAATTTTAATAAATATTTTATAACTAAAATGTATATGAAAAAAATTTCTTAACAAAGTACAAAACTAAGAAATAATATAACTAAATAAAATCTGTATATTAAAATGCCATCAGCAAAAATCTGTCTCATTATTTGTTTAAATAGAAGAATGAGAGCAATGAAAAGGAAATGGATGTGCTTTAAAATATTTAGGTATGGAATTTCATTTGAAAAATAGATTGGTAATTTGAAGAGAAATATTTAATAGCTTCATTGTGAAATAATAGCTAAGCACGATCTGACCAATGTATTTAATAAAAAGCTTAAAATAAAAATAAGATAACTAACATACAAAATAACTTTTTAAAAGAATTAAACAGTTTTCACACTGAAATTAATGCACATCTCAATAAAAAATGTGTACAATCCTACAATAAATATATTACTAATCACTCATAAAACTGTAATAAGATTATTAGAATAAATTACATTCTACAGGAATTTTAAAAAATTGAACTAGTAGTATCAGAATAATAATAATAATTATTACATGAAAATTTTAATATAGAGAACTTTTTAATAAAAAGCATAACATCAAGGATATTATCTCCAACAGGCGAATAAGTGACTTCATTTCTTGGTGCTGCATCAAAGTCCAAAACAGGTTCACACTTTAGATTGAATATTGTTGCTTTGGCCGGCATAACTTAAAAACCATTAAGAAAAATACCATAAAACAGCTTTTGAAAGCACAGATTTTAAATTTTGGAACTTGTATTATGTTTCAAAAAGTGACAACTATTTTTTAGCAAATATAAACTGAAATCAGCCTTGCTAAAACTACATATGACAGTTCAATATTAAATATTTAAAAAAAAAATTACTAAAAAAATTATTTTTAAAATATAATTTCCAAGCTAAAAAATATTAAAACAAAGGATACAGCCATACACAACGCAAAATTCCAAAGAATTGGGGCTCCACTGCACAGAATAAACTGGACCGTCCTTGCCTAAAATAAATAATTTTTCAAAAAAAACTAAACAAAAAGTATGCTAAATATGTATGTACATATTAAAATTTGATGACTATTCATTTAATAAAATAAACAGAGGCACTTTTAACTCTAACAAGTTTCTGCTCCTACTCTATGAAAATATTTTTAAAAAAATATCCTCAGATTTATAAAGCCAAAAGAATAATCTGTAAAAGGCTAGGGATAAATTATTTGAAAGTCGGAATATCTATTCAGAATATTAACTATATGCACCAAATTAAAACTTTTGTAATAACCCAATTATTTAAAAACAAATATACCCACACAAAAGATACAACAATAATTTCAGAAACTGCAAGCTTAATTATCTTACTTACCAAGCTTAATTTTTGCAGTTTCACCTTTAACTGATGCATAATAGAGATTCAACTCTCCATAATAAGACATTCCACTTTTATCAACATCAACAGAGGTCAAAAATATACAGTCTTTACCTAAATAAGTAGATATGAAATAAGAATGACAGAAGAAATCAAAAGAGAAACAATTGAAATTTAAGACAAATAATTCTCTATAAATACAGAAATAATGAAAGAAATGCATTATAAAATCAGTGACAAATCACATTGACAGAGTACAAAAAGCTACTATCAATCTCACAATCTGTGAAAAACAATTTTTGCTTCTACACATCCTGGAGTTCCAGAAAAGTGCTCCACATGAAATTTAACAACTTTTACCTCAAACACAGAGTTCCATTATCAATAATATTAGTTACTAATGTTTAAAACTAAATTCTGATCATATATACCAATCATTTGGGTGTCACAAAAAAAAAAACTTTTTTAAAAAAACATAGCTCCTCAGGGTTTTTCCCACTCCTCTTGGTTCTAATAGAAAGTATACGAAGTTTCAGCCCTCTAAGTTAACAGTAAGGTTTGCCTGTAAAGCCCTGAAATTTGAAAAAGCTCTTAAAATATAAATTTTTTAGAATTTTTACATGGTTACTAATGTGCTAAAACTGGTTTAAATGTGATCCTATAAACATGTTTACTAATATTATGAGTATAAATTATAAGTTACACAATGCTTAGCTTGCTTATGTTATAAAATATCTAAAAAAAAAAAAAAAAAAGGTTAATATTGGTAAAAATATCCAGAAAACAAAAATTTTCAAATTATTGACCATTAAAAATAAAACAATTTTAATATTTACAACAATATTATAATGGAAAGGAATCTTTTTTTATTAAAAAATACAAATTGTTTTAGTTAACATTGCACTAGTTAAAGGTAAAAGACAAAACATGACCTCCAACTTGGTGCAAGTTGCCTCAAATTGAAAGTAAGCAGTTTCTTCATTCTTGACTTTGGTTGCTGTCTGTGAATTAACGTGCAGTCTCAGGATTGAACAACTGCTCAGTTCATAATTTTTCGAAAGTGCTGTAAGATCTGATTCACATTAGTGAAACTGTGAAAAATAAGCAAAAAAATTAGAACCAATATAACCCAACATAATAAATAACTTCTCTGCACCCAAAAACTGTGTTTTACACTCGCCATTCTAATTTCGGATGTCCCAGGTTTTAAAAAAGGTAAACGTTTCAGCTATTCCAGATGAAACTTCACAGTCACAAGCAAACAAAGGGTTCGAGATAGTTGAAGTCTGGGGGTTGTCAGAAAATCAGGGGCGAGATTGGAAAAAAAGCAAAACGACTGAAATCATACGCGAGCAAAAAATTTGTACCATAATTTATATGCGAAATAGGTTTTAAGAAGTAAAACATGCAACATGATGAAAATATTACACTATAATAATTAATAACTTAATTATTTATAATTCAGTACATATAAATAAGAATATTAAATTATTATTAAATCATTCGCATTAAAAGTTAACAAACAAGTTTAACACATCGTCAGGGGCATCAGAAAATACAAAAAATAGACATTAAAACATATTTATCACTGAGATGCAACATTTACCCAACAGAAGTCTGAGAAGAATTATATTTAATAGCCTTTTGATAAAAGTTAGCTCAAAAGATAAATAAATAAAAATAAGGACAAATCATTTCTTTTGCTTCATGCAATTGTGTAAAGTGTATTAGCTCTTTACAAATTATAATAATGTATCATATACAGAATTCTGTTTTATTTCTTTTATTGTTATACATTTTTGCAAAAGTAACAGCACGATGATTTTGCACCTTATAAAGTGAGAGGGGTCGAGAAATTGTACAGTTACAATGACAGATTCATTTAGCATTATTGCCCTTGGAAACATTTCCTTAATTGTTAAAGAAGTGGTTTTCTTTCATTTTTTTAATTGTGTGGCTTTTGTTGGTAACAGATCTCCATTAACATGCTTTACCCCTTGTTTTAGAGGCCTCCTGTCTTTGACCGATTTTTCTTCAATAAAGGGTGTGTTTACATCCTCTGCAAGTTTATTTTCAGTAAAGGCTAAAGTTTTTGCACAGTCTTCATTAGTATATATCTATTTAATTACTGGCATAGTTGTCAGGACTCCATTATCTCTAAAATGCCTAGGTAAATCATCTGTTTAATTTTTTTATTTGGGAAGATTCTCTGCTTTTTTTGCTGCATTTGCACACAGCTTTTTAACTGCCCCTTTTGACAGGAGTTTTTCTTTTTTATGTAGTTTATTTCTTTGTTTTTGTTCCATTTTTTTATTCTCCATCTTGGTACGCCTTACAAGATGACCTTAAGTTTTCAACTAATTTCTTTTCAACATGTTTATGCAAAAAAAATCACTTTTTTTTGCAAAATATGCCACAGAGATTTTGTTTTCTGCACAAAGGTGGTACTTAATACTTTGAATGGCACTGAATGTTGGAATTTTCATCCTTGTAGAGCTTGCTGATATCATGTTGATTCATCAGTAGAAGATGAATCAGCTAGTTTCCTAGCCGGTGGAGTTAAGCCGCATTATTGAGCATATTTTCCCAGAATTTTCTTTTGAAAATGTAAGATAGGAAGTTTCTTTTCTTTGTGTAAAAGCGGAATTTTCAGAAGAAAAAGCTAATTTTTGTGGGGAAAAAAACGGAAATCCGGAAAAAAAAAAATCAGAATTTTGAGAGAGAAAATGAGACAAAAATGAGGAATTTTTCCAAAACAAAAAAGCGGAAATCCGCCAAAAAGCGAAAGAATCTCGCCCCTGGAAAATATTTCGGCTCCGTGTTTTGATACTACAGCTTCAAACATTGAATGGAAGAATGGTGCCTGTGTCCAGTTAGAGAATTAGTTGAAAAGGTAGCTACTGTTTCTGGCTTGTAGACAACATGTTTATGAACTACTCGAAGGTGCTCCGTGAAAATTTCCGATACATCAATGAGCACCGAATTGAAACAATTTCAAGAAAAATGGCCCACACTTATAAATTGCAAGGAACAATTTTAAAAGTTGCAAATCAAGGATTGTAAACGGATAAGTTGAAAGAAGAAACTGTCCGATTCCTCAATGAAGAGAAAAATCTGCTTCTTCAAGGTGACTAGAGGAAATATGCCGCAATTATCCTGATACTGTTGGGAAAAACCCCCTCCCGCGAGAGGGTATTGGCACAAGTCTGGGGCATTTCAGGCAATTTCAGGCTGGGGCAATACTCGACTCCGAAAAGATGTATGCTTTCAGTAAACGATTGGAATACGACAATGGTTAACTGTATCAAATATGTTTGTTCCGCTCTTTGATTTTTGTTAAGGTTTGGTTCAATGCCCTAAAAGCTACAGATGCTCCACTAAATGATTTGATACTTTGGGAGACCCTGAATATGTACGAGAAATACGACCCTGGAGTTGCCCTTTTAACTTTTAGTAGACATATGTGGTATTTAACAGAAGAAGCAGCAACACTTTCTTTATTTTCTAAGAAAGTGTCAGACTCTGAAAAGATTTCAGCATCCTTAATGAAATACAAAGCTACTGAAAAATAACTTCACACTGGTGTCCCTGTTTAAAATCATACCACAAAACTGCATCAATTGGTTGGATTAAAGTCAAGATTGATTTTTTATTTGTTCAACCAAAATGAAGCCCGGTTGAAAAGCAATCCTCAGGCCTTGGAAAAAGATTTCAGGTTCCAAAAAATTAAAACCTTTATCAAGAATTTACAAGTTGTAACAGATACAGCAGAATGCAGAGTAAAACTAATGGAAGATTTTGGTGAATTGTTAAACAAAAATGAAGAAGAGACTTAAAATCTACCCCAGTCTGTTGAAAAAAGTAGGGGAAAAAAAAAACTCCACACTTTAAGAAGCGAGTTTTGAATAAAATTTAAAGTAGTTAAAGTGATGACATGAGATTTGACAGTTATTGTAATTTTTATAAGTTATTTAGACAATTAATTACTGAGTATTTAATCCTTTTTTTTCCCCTTTTAATAGTGTAAAACAGTCAAATAAAATTATAGATTTTAACTTATCATTGAAATCATTTTTTATATCCTTCCTTAACATTTTAGTAAATTTTTGAGCTCATTGTGAACATACAGTGACTGTTGTATGTGTTTAAAAGCAACAATGCAGTATTAGTGAAAATTTTCATCATTTTATGTTTTTTTTTTTTTTTGAAGTCATAATTGGCTAAGGATACAGTTAATAATTATGTATGTTTATGTCGTAAGTAAACATGTCCAAAAAAAACAAATATAAACTAGTTTTAACACATTAGTAACCATAAAAAATTTCAAAAAAAATTCCAAAAATTTTACATTTTAAGAGCTTTTTTTAAATTTCAGGGCTTTACAGGTAAACCCTACTGTTAACTTAGAGGGAGACTGAAACTTCATATACATACTCTGTATTAGGGAAAAAAATAAAGGAAAAACCCTGGGGAGCTAAATTTCTTGAAAAAAGTTTTTGAGACACCCTAACCAATCAAATATAAATCACTTTCAGGACTATTTCACTTTGTGTAATGGTGAATCGCATAACTTTCCCATACTGTCAACTTAAACTAAAGTCATATAATTCAAACCATCCAGCAATCATGGTTAAATTGTATTTAATCATTGAAAACCGTCAATTTTGTTAATCATACATAATAAGAAAATTAAATTAGAATTAAAAATAATAATACACTTGTACAGGGAAGATTTTAAAACTCAGGAATTAGTTATTTATTGATGCAATTCAAATGAATTTCAGACTGTGTGTGTGGGGGGGGGAAGGTAAGGACAAATTCCTTAACAAAAAAAGACCTACCTAGTAGGAGATCTTAACAAGGTATGACACAAAGTCTTTCATTTTTATCAAATAACTAGAAAAATAACCCGTCATGGTATGACGGGTGCAAATTGCGTCTTCATTCGAAAAATTTCCGTCAAATTTGACATGTTTAAATAGATATATATACGAGAGAAATGTTTAACATTGATTGAAAACAAATAAAATAGACATGTTTTATGACAGGAAATATAATTTTATTTACATATTTCTTTATTCAAAAACCTCTTGGTCTAAAAAAAATCTAGTAGATATAATCTAGATAGATAGAAAATCTAATTTCAAAACAAAGTACTTCTCTGCTTGTCAAATGTTGCCAAAAAATATCATATTATATCATAACGATTGCAATAAATAATGAGATGCATCGGCGTCCAAACTATATCACACACATGATATACCACTGACGTAATTTACCACTTTCTATTGAAAAACGGAAATTAATTTGAAATATATGATTAAAATAATTTAAAATTTCTCGGGAACTATTGATCATAGCCAGATAAATTTTATATCAATCGATAGAAAATTTTATTTCACTATTTTAGAGCTATTAAATTTGTAATTAGAACAACAATTACTCTTTTAAATTTAAAATTACTGAAATTTAGGTTTCATAACAATGAAATAATGCCGTTTAATGTCTCGCAGTGCTATGGCTCAAGTTTTGTTGTTGGTGACGTCAGATAGTTACCGAGAGATCTGGGCTATTATATTAGTAATAACACAAAAACATGCACACACACACACAAAAAAAAAACCGGGTGCATAGTGAGAAAATGCTGCAAAAATTAAGCACTTTTTAAGCATCTTAGCCAAAAAATTAAGCACCTTTGTACATGCATACGCAAACCCACATATTTTCTAAGCATAAGATATTTTCTGTTTTATAATAATGCATAGTTTTTATTGAAAAATTAAAATGTATATTTTTTAATATTAAATATGTATTTTTAAATTTTAATATTTATTTTTGCATTTGGGCAACATCTTTTATTGTGAAATAAAGGATGTGTTTTTGGTTTTACAAAATCGATAATGCAAATTGTCATTACCAAAAATTAAGTCAACTTTTATCAGATGTTAATCTTATAAAAGTGTGTCATCTTAAAAATATGCGATTTTTTTCAACATTTCTTAAAATTAACAAATTACAGGTTAATTTGGATTACTATTTAATTTGCTCCCTTGGGATAACCATTCCAGTATTTCTATATACAGTGGTGGCCATTGTTGAAGAGGGAGCCAAGAAAAAGATCATTAATAGTCCAGACAAAAAAGGGTTTGAAAAAGAACATGAAATCATATAGTTTTGAAAATTGGTACACATGTTCGCGAGGGGCTCCTGATTAACATACTAAAAGTCCCCAGTCCTGAGAAGGAGCTCGCACCACCATCTTGGATTTCATCCCCCTTTTTTAGTTTTTCTTGAATATCACAAGAATTATTCAGTTTTCAAATTACAATTAATTTTAAAAATTAAAGAGCGTAAAATTCCTTACAAATACACATGCTTTTATTTTTCCTCTAGCTTTAATAGTTTCAGAGATGCTGGCTCTCAAATTTTTCCACATTCTTGGATTTCATGCCCCCCTTTTTAGTTTTTCTTAATTATCTCAGAAACTATTGACACTAGAAGAAAAATAAAAGCATGTATTTATAGGGAATTTTACGATCATTAATCAATTGTTTTATATGTAATTGAAAACTGAATAGTTTTCGAGATATTCAAGAAAAACTAAAAAAGGAGGATGAAATCCAAGATGGCGCCGCGAGCTCCCCTCCTCAGTACCGCCGACTTTTAGTACGTTCAACAGGAGCCCCTCATGAACATGTGTGCCAGTTTTCAAAACTATATGATTTAATGTTTAATTCACCCACATTTTGGGCCTTCATTGACTTGACTCTAAGCGTTATCTTAACATGTGTTGAAACCTCTGGATCTATCTCACCCTGGATTCCTTTTGGTTTTCTTTCTTAATATATCCAGTGAAACAAAGCTTTATGATATTGCTTTCAATTTTTCGTATCCAACGTCTGGGGAAACAAAATATAAGAATGTTTTCTTTGCACTTCGAGAAAATTAAGCACTTTTTTCAAAATTAAGAACTTTTATAAGGTGCTTAAAAAATGGTTTCCAAATTTAAGCACTTTTCATGACGTTACGCACCCTGAAAAAAGAACAAACAGTCCAAAAAGTAATATAAATATTCTACTAAAATAACACCCATGATCATAGGAATAGTAATAGAATCACTGTTCATAATAGTTACCAGTTTTATTCCAATAAAAATCTGTCCTTTCAGCCTTGAAGAAACTTTTTTGGGCAATAACAGAATTAGAACCTTCAAAATTAGGATATTTGAACAATCTAACAAATGAAGGTTGTCCCTTAGGAATAAAAAAGAAAAAGTAATATAAAAAATAGCATCCTTGATATTCAAAATTATAAATATGCATATATCAATATGCATGTATCATAGATGCATACTACTGTTAGTTTAATGAACTTATGATAAATTAAATGCAATTATATTATATTAATTGCTCACAAAAAGCTTTCTAAATAATAACTAATAAGATAATATTTGTAAAATATAATTACCTTGGTTCCAGGGACAAAACATGCTACATGATATGGAGCTGAACCTGGAGCTAAGCTAAAATAGGCCACTTTTTGTATAAAGATTTTCTTTGAAATAGTGTCTAAAAAAATAAAAAGAATACTTATAAGATGAATTTTAATAATGAATAATCAAATAAATATGGAGCTTCAATAACAGCAGGTGCATTATCATAGTGCTGATTATTTTCACATTCAGCGGCAAGATCTTAACCGTTAATGCCCAAATTAATTCAAAGCATAGATTTCAATAAATTTCTATTAAATTTTGTTTAAAACACCAAAATTAAGATATCTGTACAGTAAAATTAAAATTTACACAAAATCTGGTTTTTCTATTTTTATAGAAAAAAATTATCATTAAAGGATAACTAACATAACTGAATATCAAAACATGATTCATACCAAATTTTGCATCTTCAAAAAAGTGAACTTCATTGTTAACATTTCTCGCACAAAGTTTTTCATCATCTGACCATTGAGGATGCCTAGAAATGTAAAAGCATAAGAAAGTTTTTGCAAAAAAGAAACATTATAAATAAATCTATTGTATTTCTATTGTAATAAATCTAAATGTATTTTAAGCAAGGGAATAATTCTTACCATCCTATTTGTTTTTTCTGTATAAATGATTTCACAATTGTACCAGTCTTCACATTCCAAATATGAAGATTGCAGCTTTCTTGAACATTTTCTTTAGCTGTGAGGGAAAAAAATCTTTAGCTGTGGAAAATCGATAAATTATAGATAACTAACCAACTAACTGACAAATAGCAGATGAGAAAATTTTAATACATTTTGATTAAAATAAGTTTTTTTAATTGCAAGATGATTTTTAGTCACTAGTGTCAAACTTAGAAATAATTCTATATTCTTCACTAAGTGTCAAAAAATTTTATCTCATGTTTTCATTACAATATGCAATGAATTAATTATACAGCCATATGAAATGAGAAAAAACTCCTTTCTCCTTTTCATCTTTAGGATCTCATAAATTTTTCAACTGAAAAAAAAAATAATAAAAGCACTATTTGAAGACTTTTTACATGTCAAATCTAATATTTTGTCTGAAAACATGAATATTAAATTCTATTAAGAGAATTATAGTATGACCCAATTCATATTAACAAGAAAAGATGAAATTTTAAAAGATAATTAAAATAGGCCTTGACAGAAGAATATATACATCTTTCATTGATATTTTGGATGACAGAAAATCTTTATCCAAAAATTTTGAATTTTTTTCTCAGTATGTTACCTATTATGGTTCATAACAAATCTTATTTAAAAATATAAAAAGAATTTCAGCATGAACTGAAATACATAATTAGATACTAATGAAAAAAGAAAAATTTAATTTAATTAAAGCAAATTTAATACTAATATATTACATATAATTCCCTAAAACTAGATGATTTTCAGGACAATGTCAAGAATCTTTCAGCTTGAATTCCAAGAAAGCAAAGCGAAGATTATCAATTGCCAATTATTTGATTTTCAGACCAAATGATAATCCGAACTATGATAAAATGTTACAATTTAGAAACAACTTTCTATCTACATGAATAAAGATAACTTTGCATTAATTACTATGTACAATACATAACTAATATTTTCAGTAACAAAATAAATGACAGTTAAAAAAAAACAACCCTAGAATGATTAATGACTTCCATTAATGACCTATTTGTAAATTCAAACATCTACAAATTACAATTTTCTAGAAATTATATAACAAAATCAACACTAGTGGAGCAATTGCAGTTCAATAAAAAGTTTTATAAGAAACCTTTATATTGTGCCCAAGTTGACAGATAAGTCCCTTTAGGTGATAAACGTATCTGAGAAATGCTGGGATCATCTATTTTACATATAGTCTCATACTTTTTGCTTTCAGCAACAGAAGTTCTGTTGGGGAGAAAAAAGGAGATATGTGTACCATTTACCACAAAAAAAAAGTTTAAGCAGATATTTTCCTTAAATTAAAATCAAATTTTAGAATATTACCTCTGATTTGTACACCATGTGAAAAGACTGCCATCAGATGTAAATGACATATCTCGACAAGATGGATTTTCAACTCTGCCAAAAGAAAATTACATTTATATTTAATATGATAATGGATTAAAATCTTTTAATGCCATATAGAGAGAAGAGGGTTACAGTAAACAGCATTAAAAACACACTTTATTATAAATATATATCTCGCTGCATAAGCAAACTATTTAAAAATAATTTTATGATTTATAACAATATATTACCATTTTCTTTAAAAAACAGTAATGCACCATCATATTAAATAAAAATAGAAAGTGAAATTACCTGGAGTAACATTTAGGCTATTAAGAGATGTAAGAAATAGTGATTTGGCAGAATAGCCAAATCAGGGATGAGATTGGCAAAAAAGCAAAAAGACTGAAATCATACGAGAGCAAAAAATGTGTACAATAATTTATACGTGAAAGAAGTAAAACATCAAAACATGCAACATGAAAATATTACACTATAATAATTAATAACTTATTTATAATTTAGTACGTATAAATAAGAAAAATAATATTAAATTATTATTAAATCATTCGCATTAAAAGTTAACAAACAAGTTTAACACATCATCAGGGGCATCAGAAAATACAAAAAATAGACATTAAAACATATTTATCACTGAGATGCAACATTTACCCAACAGAAGTCTGAGAAGAATTATATTTAATAGCCTTTTGATAAAAGTTAGCTCAAAAAATAAATAAAAATAAGGATAAATCATTTCTTCTGCTTCATGCAATTGTGTAAAGTGTATTAGCTCTTTATAAATTATAATATACCATATACTGAATTCTGTTTTATTTCTTTTATTTTTATTCATTTTTGCATAAGTAACAGCACAATGATTTTGCACCTTATAAAGTGAGAGGGGTTGAGAAATTGTACAGTTACAATGCCAGATTCATTTAGCATTATTGTTATTTGAAACATTTCCTTAATTGTTAGAGAAGTGGTTTTCTTTCGTTTTTTCATTTGTGTGGCTTTTGTTAGTAACAGATCTCCATTAACACGCTTCACCCCCTTGTTTTGGAGGTGCCCTATCTTTGACAGATTCTTCAATAAAGGATGTGTTTGTATCCTCTGCAAGTTTATTTTCAGTAGAGGCTAAAGTTTTTGCAGTCTTCATTAGTATCTCTTTGTTTATTACTGACATAGTTGTCAGGACTACATTATCTCTAGAATGTCTAGGTAAATCATCTGTTTTATTTTGAGAAGATTTTTTTTATGTCTTATTCTCTGCGTTTTTGCAGCATTTGCACACAACTTTTTAGCTGCCTCTTTTGACAGAACGCCGCCCCATGTCCCCGTGCCTGATGCCATGACAGCCTCCCTACCGGTTGAGTGGACATGGGACAGCCTCTTTTGACAAAAGTTTCTTTTTTTATGTAGTTTATTTATATGTTTTTGTTCAGTTTTTTTATTTCTTCATCTTGGTATTCCCTACAAGATGACCTCAGTTTTCAAATAATTTTTTTCAACATTTTCATGCAAAAAAAAAAAAAATCTTTTTTTCTTTTTGCAAAATATGCCATAAAGTTTTTTGTTTTCTGCAAAAAGTGGTACTTAATACTTTGAATGGCACTGAATGTTGGAATGTTCATCCTTGTTGAGCTTGCAGATATAATGTTGATTTGTCAGTAGAAGATAAATCAGCTAGTTTCCTAGCCGGTAGAGTTAAGCCGCACTATTCAGCATATTTTCCAGAATTTTCTTTCGAAAACGTAAGATAAGAAAGTTTCTTTGTGTAAAAGCGTAATTTTCAGAAGAAAACGCAAATTTTTGCAGGGGAAAAAAAAAAAATGGAATTTTGAGAGAAAAAAAAATTTAAAAAAAAAACAGAATTTCTCCAAAATAACAAAAAAAAGCGGAAATCAGCGAAAAAGCTTAAGAATCTCATCCCTGAATAACTTAATTCTTACAATTCAGTACGTATAAATAAGAAAAATAATAAATTATTATTAAATCATTCACATTAAAAGTTAAACACATCATCAGGTGCATCAGAAAATACAAAATTAGACATTAAAACATATTTATCAAGAAATTGTACGGTTCGTCAGTAGAAGATGAATCAGCTAGTTTCCTAGCCGGTGGAGTTAAGCCGCATTATTGAGCATATTTTCCCAGAATTTTCTTTCGAAAACGTAAGATAGAAAAGTTTCTTTTCTTTGTGTAAAAGCGAAATTTTTGGAAGAAAAAGCAAATTTTTGCAGGGGGAAAAAATGAAAAGGGGGAAAAAACCCCGGAATTTTGAGAGAAAAAAAAGGGGGGAAAAAGGAATTTCTCCAAAATAACAAAAAAAGCGAAAATCCGCGAAAAAGCAGAAGAATCTCATCCCTGATAATGGTACAGTAGAAGTCCGATAATCCGGCACGTTCGGGACCGGCTCGGTGCCAGACTACCGAAAATTCCGGTCTATCGGGCGGTAATTATAAGAACAATTAGGTTAATAATTAAACTACAAATACAGTATGCAAATATGTATGTACATACAACAAAGTTTATTTTACATTTCGTATAATGTATGTACACATACTGTAAAACATATTTCACTTAGATTTAAAAAAGTCACGAATGTCTTTTTGTTTTCTTGACTTTTGGCGTTTAGTATAAAATTTATTTCTAATGATATGGAAATCAATAATTTCTGAAGCACTGTAGCTAGTACTAGCCTCAGCAAAAGAGATAAACTTATTTAGTGATTCTTCAGCTTCTGCCCAGCTGATTTTTTCCTTTTCTTCCGTTTCGGCATCTGAGTCACTTTCTTCAAGTTTTTGAGTAGGCTGAGGGTTTACTACAATGTTGATAATGTCCTCATCGGTTAGTTCTTGTTCAACAGGCTCATTCTCGTCGATTAGAAGCCACTCCTCTACCTCATCTTCAGGCAGGGTTTTCAAGGGATTGTCAGCACTTCTAACGACACCCAAAACTTTGGTCAGAGCGTCTTGATGGTTTTCTTCCTCATCAGTCTGTAGAGTTAGGTCAGATGCAGGGTTTGCAGCTGGCCAAAGTTTTCTCCAGCATTTTTGGAGTGTTGTATTTTTTACCTGGTTCCAAGACAGTGCAATAGCATAGACGGCATCTTTTACTGTAAACTTTTTTTGAAAATCAGTCACGTCACAGTCGGCATTTAACAGGCCTTGAATAAAAGACCTTCTATAAAAGCATTTAAAATTTTGAATGACCCCCTGGTCCATGGGTTGAATCAAAGATGTTACGTTAGGTGGGAGCAGAGTAGCAACAATATTTCCAGAAACTAACTCATCTACTGGCGGGTGAGCTTTGCAATTGTCCAAAAGAAGGATGGCTTTAGTATCTTCTGGTAGACCAAGGCTTTTGTAGGATTCCTTGACCTCAGGCACAAAGTGGTGAAAAAACCAGTCTTTAAAGAGGGCGGCAGTCATCCACGCATTTGATTGAGCTTTGTATTGGACGGGCAAGTGTGTAACATTCTTAAAATCCCTGGGTTTTGCAGATTTACCTATCACAAAAGGGGTCACTCGGTGGTTTCCAGACGCACTAGCACATAGCAAAACGGTTAATCTGTCTTTGTTTTTTTTAAAACCCTTGGCTGCTTTTTCTCCTCCCCCAGCTAGTGTAGATGTTGGTAAACATCGCCACAATAGCCCTGTTTCATCAGCATTGTAAATCTGTTCAGGTGTTAAATCATTATCAGCCACGATTTTCTCAAACTCGTCTTTGTATTTTTCTGCAGAATTTTGGTTTGCTGAAAGTGTTTCTCCAGTTACATCAAGTCTTCGAATTCCATGCCGAAACTTAAAGTTTCTGAGCCAACCATCAGAATAATTACATTCACTTTCAGCAACTCCTAAATCTTGGCCGAATTTCTTTGCCTTTTCAACTATCATTGGCCCTGTTACCGGCTTTCCTTCAGAACGTACTGCACTAAACCATTTGAACAATACACTATCTAGCTGTTCCAGTTTTGGTTTTTTTAATGTTTGTCTAGAAGCCAATTTTTCAGTTGTTACCGATTGAGAAGCAAACTTCATTAGTTCATCTTTTTGTTTTTTAATGTCATAAATAGTTGATGAGCCAATATTAAACTCATTCATTAAAATATTTCTATTCTCGCCTTTTTCTAGCCGTTTGATGATTTCTAGTTTCTGATTGAGAGTCAGTGTTACATGTTTTCATTTCTCTCCTTTTGAACTCGAAGGCTTAGGTTTTGAAAGCATGGTCACTGTACAGTTAGAACATAACGCACTTTTTTTATAAACAGTTTCAAAAGTTACGTTTACTGCAATGTGAAAGAACACAAAACAACAACGCAGAAAAAAATGGCGAAGACGCTTCGTGATTGATTAACGGAGCTGTACTGCACCTGAATTTGTTGTGACAGCTGAGACTAGCCGGCCGCTAACTACGTAATTGTTTCCGAACAATACCGAGCGCTTCCGGATGATCCCGAACTACCCCGAAAACTTCCGAATAGCTCTCGAGCGTTTTTATTTGCTTTAAAGACACACTTCTGGTGAAAACCGAAAACCAAAGAGCGATGCCGGACTATCGGGCATTCCGGACTGTTGGATGCCGGACTAATGGACTTCTACTGTAATAAAATCCACAATCCGAAGGAACTTCTGTTGTCACCATAGAAATGATGAGAAAGAAAAAAATGTAGTATCAAGGATTGTTAGCCAGTAATGTTAGTTCAAAGGTCAGAGACAAAAGGAGGAGAGGGGCTGAATGTGGGACAACACGGGAGTGGACAAATGAAAACCGAAAGACACTGCTGTGAAAAACCGTTTTATTAAGCTTAAAATATTATAGGTACGTAGACTTGAAAATCCCGAGCAACACCGGGTATATTAACTAGTATATAAATAAAACTTGATCATGATGAAGCTGTTATGCTTATACACACAAGCAACAAAGAAATTCAACCAACTGGCTGTCCGAGACAGAAATAAGGTGGTGTCACCAAAGGATTGCTCTAAACTAAAAAGCCAAGTAAGGAAGTTGGTATGAACAGCAGGTTCCCAGACAGCAAGCAATGTAACTGCTTAATTTTTCAATCTGCTCTTTTTAAAGCATATTCTTATAGTAAAGTAATGTCAAATTAAATCAGAAATAAGCCCAGATCTTCACTACCAAAATGTCTGCTTGGCAGGTGCTATGATACATCACTATCTTTAGACCACAATGGCCTTCTGTCCAAAATGACTGTGCTGGCATATGACAATAATATCAACAAACAAATATGAAAAATTGTTTCAGTAAAACTAATTTTTTTTTCAAATAAAAAAAAAAAAAATTAGAAATTTAAATTTATAATGGAAAAAGCCTTGATAAGTTTTTAATAAACTTTTCTACCTCAATATAAGGTGTAAATTCTTTATTTCATTATATTATTTAAAACTGGTTTCAAATAGTCAAAAATGCAAGTGAGCATACCACAGTGAACAATATACTGTTAAAACATTTCAGAATGGAGAATCGGAAAAAATAAAGCCACATTTAACCTTTCTTGATAATTATGTTTGGCAATCTCTCAGATCACATACTTTTTTTTAAAAAATCAATAACGTCCTAATTTTCAATTTTTATAATACCTAAAATATATTTATTTTTGTACTTATCATTTTATTTCCACAACCTTGCAAAAGCATGTAACGGACCACGCTATTTTTGGATCCTTTTATAGGATTGATAGCGATCTCATAATGAGCCACCACGATGTCCTGTTGTCATTCCTGTGGATTAGCTAACTTTGGGGTTCAAACGGAAGTTGAATTTGTTTGCTGAAGTGTGAAGTGCCGCTCGGGAGGCGAGCTGCAGATGAAGTACAATGAAGCAGAGTGGTGTGACATAATGGTCGAATATAAAAAAGTGGGTAAGAGCTCAAGTGTTCAGAGTGTTGTCACCGGAGCATCCTTGATAGGTTGAACTGAGCACGGGTTGACTACCGCGAGATAATACACATTTAGACGGTGGACTCCAGTCTACCTGTTCCGAGTGTTGCTGCCGCTGGATGTTTGTCTGCCAGTAATAGCAGTCTAAAGGAATGTGGTGACTTCATGTGAATCTGTGTATTGTTTTTCATTTTGTTGTATGTTGTCCACTTATGTGCCGTACTAATGTTATTTTTAAGTTATAGCTTTGCCTCGACGGTGACTGGGGAAAGAACGAGCTTCTTCGCTTGGTGTAAACTCGTCATGCAAAAGTTGTCCGCACTGCGCTTGACTTTTTGCAGCATTGACTCCAGTCTTTAACAGCTCCCCCTACTGTTGAGTGAACTTATGTGAAAGTTGCCCTTGTTACGTCCGATTTCGGCCGACATTAATTCCAGTCTGCAGAATTGTCTCGTGAAAGTCGTCAACCCTGAACCTGACCCGGAATTCTGTCAGACTACAACTCCAACTGAATCATCGTGCCGAGGCCCGACAATCTAGTTGAACCCGAGGTGCTCGTGGTTCTAGTCCCGATTAATCCACCGACTTCTAAGCGCCAATGACAATATTAACTGCGATGTCCTGTTCCTGTCAGTGTAGTGAACTGATCAACTTTGCTTGTGACGTCTGAGATGCCCGGAACCCTGTAGGCTACATCCCGGTAGACTGTTGGTGTTGGCCATTACAGAGGGTCACTACGCCTGCAAACCTGTGATAGTCGTCGGTTCTAGAGCTCCCTCTAAGTCTTCTTGTGGAATGGTGCTAGAATAATTCTATTGGTGTTCTCATGCAAGTATAACATTGGCCAACAATTACTGTGTTATGTTTATTTAAGTCGCTAATTTCTGAAGTGTGTTATTTTACTGTGCTATATGTCAATAAACTGTACAGATCCGACTCTCACTCTCTCATAATCTGGCTGACACCCGTGACCAGTAAGGTTACGTTGCAAGCAACCTTCAGATTTCTTGTAAATCTTTCTTATGGCAAATACGGTAGTTTTTAGCAGGAATGTAATGGATAGTGATTTGACCGAATAGCCGAATACCAAATTTTTAAAAACAATTCACTTTTGATTATAAATGAAATATTTTTCAAATTTTAAAAGAAAAAAATTAAGATTAAATAAAATTTATTCTTTATTATTTGTATATTTTAAAAAATGTTAATGCTTGTATGCATATTTGTAATATTTTAAATACCTTAATTCCAATAATAAGGAAATGAGAAACCCTCTTCATTTTGGGATTGTTTCAAAGAAATAAAAGTCAACATTGTTTGCATGACAATGACAAATATAAAAGAAAGTTAAATGGATAAATTAAAATTACTAGAAGTAAATTACTATTTTGATAAATAACTTCTAATAAATAGGATGGAGTGTCCACTTAATTGGTGGGAAAAAAATGAAGAAAAGTTTCCAAGGTTCACAAATTTGTCAAGAAAATATCTTTCAGCACCTGCAAGTGTTATATAGGGACAGTTTATTTTCTAAAGCTGGTAGTATATACGAAACCATATGGAACAGACTTCTATAAATGATATACAACATCATTAAATACACTTCATGTACTATGCAACATAAAATTGGATAAATTTTCATTTTTTTTTAATGATAAATGTACCAGAATGTAATTCTGTGATATTCTTTATTAAATATATTAAACAACATTTTTCTAAAAACATTTTATCCTGACCATTATCTGTGTAACACTCGGCCAGATTGAATAATCGTGGAAAGGCCGAAGGGTCTAATACTGAATATTCGTTACATCCCTAGTAGTCCAGTCAACGAAGACCAAAAATCGACGAATAGAAAAAAAAAATGGTGTAGTTTTGAAATTTGGCACAGTTGTTGGGGATAGTGTCCTAAACAACATACTAAAAGTCCCCGCCCG